>CALYLW010002793.1:0-29608 GCA_944989445.1 Ampullaceana balthica | reverse complement strand
TGGCTTTCATTACCTAGATTTCTCAAGCCCGTCGAGGCACAAGGTAAGAAACTGAAGAGATTACCTACATGTAGTCCAGACAACAAGGCTACAATCAGCTGAGACATGTATCTCATTCATAACAATACTACGCTGGTGGTAGAGTGTAAAGTCCAGAGATTAGCGACCCAGTAGCTACCGGCTGCGAACACGCCTTTTTATGACTTAATTTACATTCAAAGCAGAACCTCGTTAAACGTCGTCAAAGCAGACACATTACCTCAAAGCAGACGACAGTAACCAAAAGTCATCAAAGAATCAATAGATTGAGTTAATGGAGTCAACAACATACCACTGAGATGTCAAAATAATGTAATAAACGCAGGGAGGATATTAACGAAATATAGTCCGAATAACTTAGCGACTAGGATTAGAGATATGAGAGAAGAGGCTCAAGAGTCGAGATATACCGAAAATACATACGGCGAGGGCAGAGGTAGGATCGAGCAATACGTGCTGGATAGGACTAGATTCAGGGCAGCAAAGAGTGCACACCAAAGAGTCACTTGGTATCAGCAGAAGCAGGCGAATTGTGCGTGCGACAGATCGCAGTGCCACCCGAGTAGCCATCACACGACCGTCACGGAAGGATGTGACCCAACACCTACTGACCCCTCCGCCCTTTTTTGCACCCTTGACACATTCCTTCCAACAAGAGATCCTCTTCTATATGCTACAAGTGATCGTCATCTGGAGACATGACAAGCGACCAAGAGTGATTGAACACAACGTGAGTCGCACTGTGCTGAGACTATCAGACATAACTAATAAGCTGGAGGATACTACTTTACTGTCTTAGGACTCCACACTATTTTCATGTTTTTAAGTGCTCGCTTTTCTCTGCGTGATGGCGTCTTTATGTCTTGCCTTCTATCTACTCTCTTTTATCCTTTATTGTAAGCCTCTTTTTTTTGCATCACGTTCTCCGGCATAATTGCTTCGATCCTCTCGATCTTTCTTTTTGACAGTTTAGTTCTCTATTATTTTCTTAGTCTGTTGGTGTCTTTTATTAATGCTTTTCTTCTCGAGAAAACTCTTGAGGCGCGACTGACGGTGCAGTTTAGTGGCATAGTTTTGGAGCATGACTAGTATAGCAGCGAGTCGATGTGTTTTAGGATCCTTGAACAAAAGCGGCAGCTATAAAGAGGTCATCTACATGTCGAAGTTAGCTTTGAGTGTGCAGTGTATGAGTGGTATCTTAGCCAGAGACTGCACTATACAGAATAGCCCCACAGCTAAGGCTTGAACTGTTCGTCGATCTTCCTCTTTGTGCTAAGGTCGTTCTCCTGCGCTAGTAGACACTTGTCAAAGAGGTAAGTTGACAATTTTATTTAATTAAATTGTCTGACGACCCCATTTAGGCACCATAAAAAGAATGTTACGAAAGTGCATCGGAGTGCTTTACAGTTGGCAGCACAGACAGAATTGGACATTATGTGTGATGGATGGTGCGAGGTTAGATGATTCTGTGGGAGCGACGAAGGTAAATGAAGAGACCTTATTTTCATTCTCAAGATCGGCTGTTTGTCCTGTATAATGAGCTGGGTCTCTATGACTACTTGTGTTCGATTCGCAATCCGTGGTTGTTGGCTCAAGAGGAGTGCCTGTGTGAAAGATTCGATTGGCTGTGTCTCACAAAGAATGTTTCTGTGTAAATTTGCCTCATTGCTGTTGTTAATCGAGAGGTGCTGCTGCGTAGTATCGAATCAATGGTGTGTGGCGCTCGACGATGCGAGTGCTATGGTGTTAGATGGTTTTGGGACACAGGAGCGAGTTTGTTGTCATTTATGATGTGCGGTAATTTTAAGGTAATTTTCCTACATGAAAAAGTGTTCGCACACGAACTAATATCCTCAATAAAAAAAATATACGTCAACGCGAAACATGCACATGCCCTCAAAAACGAACACAACTAATTTTCAAATAACATTAAAGGCCAAGAGCTAAACCTTATTTAACTAAATTTATTTCAGCAGAATAAAAGTGTTCGGTACGAATTAAAATGCCAACGTTAAACTTACTTTCGGTCGCGAACGCACCCCGTCGAAACGAACATTGCTATTAAAAAGCATTGTAAAGTATACAGGGGTTGGTTACTGGCCTATTTGTCAAGTGATGATGCAATACCAAACATTGTTGTTTTGCCAAAGTGAACAGAAAATAGTCCCTTAACCCCAGACACAACATCGTGCTTTCTAGGGACGCTGACAGCAGCATTGGCGCCAGGATCAAAGTGTATGACGTACCATTACTTCACAATAATAGTGCGTCCCGGCAAACGAAACGATAAAATGATATTGGAAAACAGAAGTACTTTCGACCTACGGTGTTCGTTTATCGTGTTAGGACGGAAATATAACAATACAGAGAACGCTTTATGAATCGTGTTACGAGTAATACGACATAGCGTTCTGACAAGTACTTCAGTGTTTGTAATTTTTAAATACTGGGTAGTCCTTCCCTGTCAAGAACTTCAGTGTTTGTAATTTTTAAATACTGGGTAGTCGTGTCCTGACAAGTACTTCAGTGTTTGTAATGTTTAAATACTGGGTAGTCCTGCCCTGACAAGTACTTAAGTGTTTGTAAAGTTTTCCCTGTCATTTTATGTTGAGTACTTTCCTCAGTCTTTTGTTGTGAAAGTGATTCAACAACCTCTCATTGCATTTGTACACTGTTCATGTTTCACATGAGTATAAGAAAGTAGTGAGCACAACATTTCTGTATACTTTTAGTTTGGGTTTGGGTTCTATTTCCTCTTCTTTTCCAGATAAACTCTTCCAATTTTTTGCTTTGGCTTTCGAGATACGGACGTCAACCTCACAATGTCGGCACTATGAGACAATGTGATACAAAGGTTGGAAAAGCGGCTCACTGTGTTGATTTGTTTGCCACTGATGATTATGTTTTGTTTAGTGTATGATCTGCCTGGAGCCGGCTGGTACGTTACTTTTGTCTTATTTGTATTGTTAGTTTCTCCATAATTTGAACAAGAACTGGATAATGTATCTACTCTACGTTTCAGGTGTGTTTCTGAGACAACGCTGAGTAAAATGTACACAAGGAGCGTCTGTCACATAGAATATAATTAAAGTAGGCCCAGGAGAGTGTCACATTTGATCTTTGTTTATATTGGCATAAGAAACATAGCACATGTTTTAATTGTCGGAAACGTGGCATTTAATATAAATTGTTGAGGAAGAATTGGGAATTAATTTTATTATTTTATATTTATGTGAGGGAAACAAAACTGCAATTGTACATACCACTTTAATTATTTATTAAATTATCGTCATTAATTAGGGTATTTCATAAGTATATTTTAATATATCAAGACTACGTATAAAATCTGTATCCCATTTGTTTACTTTAGCTTATTCAAATGTTATTTTTGTTATTGTTCTTAGAAAACACCACAATTAAATATTAGAAATTTTTGATGGATACATTGTAGCGCTATTGAAAAAATGTAATATATACATTCTACATACGCAATGAAAAATATCCTTTAAATATACAATCAATTTAATAAAAATCATTTTTGACGTGCATTTAAATTGTATCCCATCAGTGGCGCACTACAAAGCACCGAGTGTGATGTATTTAATATGACTTGTGTTAAGAAAACTGAGCATCTTTACATAAGAAAATCTTTACTTAAAACAAAATTAATTGAAACGGTATTTAAGTCCTACAACACATAATATTAATCACTTGTGTATTAGAAATGTTTTGTTGTATATGACTTAGACTTAATTCATGTAAAAATAAAATTTGAACAAATTGTGGATTTTGAAAATGACAATTATTTCAAGATATGAAAACGATTATATTTATTTGAATATTATGAGCAATATAGGAGTCTCATTTTTTAGTGTGGAATAGTTTGCGATCTCTGACTGATGTCAAAACTATAGAACGACTTCTATTTTATCCAAGTGGCACCCCACTTGACTTCGATCCCTAAAATTAGGGATACAATGTGTAAAAACTGCTAACATTCACCTACCACGTGTATACACTGAGTCTGTTGAGAACACGCTCGTGTCCATAGTTCAGACTATTTATAGATCTTAGTGTATTTACAAAACTCTTCCATTCAGAGTAAAAACACAAAGTGCATATTAACTTGGCGTTTTCCGACATAACTACATGATTTCTGATAATTTTAGAATACTCAAGTTTTAATGAACTATTTATTATGGTTGTTGACACGTGACAATGTTAATATGATCCTATAAATTTGTTACTGCACCTATCTAGATCATGTTTTAAATTTTTACATTCGTTTATTTATTAATCTATATATATAATTCACTTCGTGTGACCATTCAAGACACCACGCAAGTATTTGCAAACGAGCATAACGAATGACCCTCGCTGAGGTCGACCAATGTTTCGAGACCAACAATCGTCCTTGCGTTAACTTCCATTGTTCCTTCACAACATAAAGTGAGATTCGTAGTGTACTGGTTATCACGTCCGCCTTATACGGGGAAGGTCCTGGGTTCCAGCCCCGGCGATAACATTTAAAAAAAAATTTTTAAATGTCTTTTTGTGCCCGTTGTTTTACCCCTTATTGCGAACATGGCTGACCCTCGCTAGGTTCGGCAAATCAAAGTTTATAGTTGGCAAGCTAATGCGGTAAAGGGTGGTGGGCAGGTGCGAATATATCAAAACCAACAATGAGTCGGCAGTTCCCCCGCCCCCCCCCCAAACCGACGTTCACTCGCGTTGTTTTTATTTCTTCATGCTGTAGTTTGTGTCCGTTCTTTCTCCACTTTCTTTGCACTCTCTATGAGCAAGTCTGCGGCGTATGCTACGCCACGGGGCGTCTAGTATAATATATTTACTTTTAAGAACGACATTATACGATTCCTTTCCTTGTAGTAGTTAAATAGATTTACTAGGGGAAAATGTTTCTTTGTTTTCTTTTTTGCCTTGGTGTAGTGATTGCTATCTAACGTAATATACAAGGGTACCAGTGCTGCCTATATTAAACATGTTTTACGACACAACTGCAATTTTGTATTTTTGGATGGTCTTGCGCTGCGTATTATAATGAACATTCTTTTAGTTACTTCTCGTACATAAAGGATTTATAGTTAAAAACTTGTTTTTTTACGTTTTTTTTTATTATATCATATTTTTTCGACGTCTTAATTTGACAAGATTGTGAGTTAGTTGTGTCTTTATTCTGATTTGTTGGCACCTCTACATACAAGTCAAGAGTCATGGGAGACAAGATGTTTCTATGTTGTTCTGGGTTTATAGTTGTGTCTTTGTTCAGACTTGATCTCACCTCTACATACAAGTCATTAGCCATGGGAGACAATTTCTATGTTGTCTTGTGTTTAGCTGAAATAGGGGTGTGTCCCAAGTATTTTGATTTAAGCATCTATTCTCTGGTTGGTGTTATTAAGATAATATTTAACTATTTAATGTTTGAAGTGACTTAGGTCAGTAAATATCTTGGAATGTTATTAAATCCATAGTTGTTTAATATTTAGTGAAAAAATAACAATCAACTCCGAAATGACAGAGAGTAGATTTATTACAGAAGAACAATTAAGAAAACAAATCATAACGTATACGAAGATAGTAATTTTCCCCGTCGCCTCATTCACAAAAATGTGCAATTACACGATAGGATAGTGGTTACATTAACAAACGTAAGATATTAAAAATATATTGATGACAAAATCACGTTAACATTTTATTTATTCATTATTTGTTAAAACTTGTTTTAGTTGAATTATTTATTTTTAAATATATAATTTCGTTCTAAATAAAAAATTACACTTTCTTACTATGAAATAAAGCATAATAAGTACTGTTATACACAATAGCCTAAGTTCTAGGTGAGGTTAGAGTTGGTAAACTATATAAACACATACACAAACGTATTTGATTTCGGTAGTCGTTTTAGTTTTTGAAGCCTTTTCAAATGTATCTAAATTTGTGTACGTGTGTCTATTTATAATAATCGTTAGAGGTTGTCCATGAAATAAGCAGAAATCCATAAATGACAGCTTTGCGTAATTGCATTACTATTATTCAAACAAATATAATACAAATAATCTTTCAACTATTTGAATGAAAAAAACACCATCTTAGGAAAATCTGCTGTGCATTGACATTATATATCCCAACAGCGCTGCACCACAAAGCACCAGTTCTTATTATTTAGTATCGCATTTTTCTTGTCAAAACATTTGTGTCAAGATGAGTTGTTAAATAATTTTATTCAACTTCTTTTAAAATCTAATTTACAATTATATGAGGCAAAGAATTATATATTTGTGTCACGTCAAACTTTAATTATAGTACAGTAGGCTAATTTTTACAAATATTTATTTGGTTTGACACAATGATTTTAAAATGTTACATGTTTGAAATTAAGGAAACTATCAAATACATACTATAAGTGTTGTTTATACATAACTCTAATTGTTTCACAAATACAAACAATTCTAGACTTTTTTCTGAATTCTTAATATATCCAAGTGGCACGCCACTTGACTTCGATCCCTATATACAGGGACACACTATCAATAATTGCAATAATTCCCCTACCAAGTGGTTAACACTGAATTCAATAACCACAAAATCACGTCTTTATTTCATGCTATATTGCTGATGTTTATGAGATTAATAACTCGAACTTTTAAAAAAAGTCAACACTATTAGCTTCATGTCCACACTTTTACATACCGCTAATTTAACATATAAAAAAACTATAAATATTTTCTGAAAATATTACTTTTTATAAGGAGCTTGGAGGAGTCTGTAGACCGTATACATTGTATAACAACTGTGTTAAGAACACGGAGCATTGGAGAATGTAAACATTTCATAAAATCTTTCATTGTTAGCGTATCGTGTTATTTAATGTATTGATGTTTTTGTTAATGTAAAATAATTTCAACAATATTTTTCTATTTAATTATAATGCATTGTGGGCTTACGGCTCAGACAAATATTACTAGACAGGAACTGCTAATGGGACAACATGTTAAATAAGGAATTGTTTGATATCAGTTAGAATAACGTGTATTAAAGAATAAATGTGACAGTTAATATGAGCTCAGAAAAAACGATTTCATAGGAAGGGTTAACTAAGATGAACTCTGCAGTTTTAGATTTATCATGCATACGATTTGAAGAATGGAAAACTATTAACATTATGCTTGAAGTGTTTCTGTATTGTGTTTGGTAAATATTGAAAGCAGGTTTATATGTATTTACGTTTCTTTTTTTCTTATATAAGTTACTAGAAATATACATGCTCTTTGTAGCGGGAGTGTGCTGACCCTTTTTCCAAGTAATAATTGCTGGTTATTACAACTTTTATTTGCCCAGTTATATTACAGATTCATCAATTAGTTAAAATATTATGGGAAACAGAGATATTCCATTTTAAGTTGAAAAAAATAAATATAATTAAATATATTTAAGAAAAAAAGAGAGAGAGGAAAAAAACAACATACACAATTATTTAATTTTTACCATTTTACAGTGTAAGTTGTTTTCACTTAATGCAGTGCCTTTTAACATTACCTTACTATTTAAAAGATATGATTTATTAAATAATGAATCTTGTCGACCATAATAACTAAATTTACTATTTCATTCCCACTTGTACTAAATAAACATAACTGATAGGTTTTCCGAAAGAGCTCTACCACCCTCGTCACTCAAAAATGTCATGTATAATTACGACACTGCATAGTAACACAATTGTAAGTAATACAATATTTGTAACCGCGTCTATGAGATAAAGAACATATGGCACTATCACTTAAAAAGGCAAAAGCTACATAACTCATAGCGCAAATAAACAAAATTATAAATGTACTTTCTAAAATACTTTTTTTTAAAAAAACGTCGTATTAAAATGATATCAAGAAAATGTGCACACCATATTTAGACAATAAAAGATTATAGAAAGCTGGCCGCATAAAATAAAGTCTTGTTATAAAGTAAATGTACTGGACTAAAGTAACTCTTTCTTTTAGACGTATTCATACTCGTTGTAACAGGGAAATAATATTTTAAAAAATTGTATGTCTCTAAATTTTGCGATCTATATTAACGGTTTTTATGCAATGTGTATAATTTCAAAAAGGAATCATTTTTTTGTTCCCTATTTCTGATAAGACATCATATTTTGTAAATTATATTCAATACACACACACACCAGATTTTGTTTCTGAAAAAAAAATATATATCCACATTAAAAATGTGTTATTACTGGCATCTGAAAAATGATTAAAAAGCAACTTTAGAAATGGCCTATGTTATTCCGACTACAAAGGAATGAACATACAATGTTCAATTCGTAATTCATATTAATTAAGTGTTTTCAAGATCAGTTTATTAAATTTAGTCAACTTCAGTTAATACGTTCAGTAGCGAAAGTTTATAATGTATAGTGTATATATATATAGCTTATGTAAACTTTTTTAAAAAGTAAGTTTATTTGACATAGGTCATCGCTTTCCACATAAAATAAACTCGCTACATCTATGGTTTTTAATTAAATGTCGAGTTATAAATTATATTTTAAAAAATAGCAATTTAATTCACACATGTAAAATATTAATCCAATGCATCGTGGAAAAAATGAAATAAAATAATTTAAACACATATCTAAGATATAAAGCTCAGTTGATGTTTGTATGTTTGTATCCATTAAAAAAGGCCACTGCATTGTTGACATTCTTCCAAAAGATCTCTAACAATTTCGTCACTAAAAAAGCTCATATATTTACGACACTGCATCGTAACACAATTGTAGATAATAAAATATTTGCATCAGCGTCTATGAGATAAAGATAATATGGCATTACCCCCCTTAAAGGCAAAATTTAATTAACGCCAATAAATTAAATTATAAATGTTATACATAAAATGTACTTTCTAAAATACTTGAAAGAAACTAAAGCAGTCGTATTAAAAGGAATTCAAGAAAATGTGCTCACCGTATTTTAGACAATAATAATAAATGGTTATAGTAATATTATGGCTTAATAAAAAGTCTGCTCATAACAACCGGACAAAAATAACTCTACTTTTGTAATCTATTTATAGTTGTTCTAACATGGAAATAATATTTGAATTGTTTATATATTTGTGTCTACATTTACGATTAAAATTTACTGTTGTATGCAATTGGTATAATATCATAAAGGAATGAAATTCTTTTTTGAGTCACTTTTATTGCCCAACAACAGATTTTGTTTCTAAAAAATATAGAAATTATCTTCCACATTAAAAACAAAAAAAAACACAAAAAACAAATGTCTGTTAAAAAACGAATGTGAAACAATGTCAGATATTGATTTTAAAAATGACCTATGTTAATCCAACTTCAAAGGAATGAACATAACAAATTCAATTCGCAAAAAAAAATAATTAAGCGTTTTCAGGATCACTTTATTTAGTTTAATCTACTATGTAAATAGGTCCATTAGCCTATGTGTAAATTGTATAAGTGTATAGCTTATGTAAAAGACAATAGCTTATGTAAAAGACAAACAAAATATAAATGTTATATTAATAGGACACAGCTAAATTTAAGATGCATACACGAAAATGTGCGCACAGTAATCAGGCGATAAAAGATTTTAGAACGCGCACCGCTAAACATGAAGCCTTGAAAAAAAAACTGACACAATTATTACATAAATAAGTTTTTATTAATTGTCGAGTTATGGAACAGAAAATAATTAAAACAAATTTGCAATTAAATTTAAACGTGTAAACAATTAAACCTAATGCATGGTGTGGCAGTTGTAATTAAATATGTTTACGTGTCTATCTAATATATAGAAAGTACCAGTAAAGAAAATGACAATTCTTTGTATTGCACAGCTCAAATTAAGAAGCGTACACGAAAATGTGCGCACCGTAATTAGACAATATATTTTTTTTTGAATGCCCACCGCTGAAAATAAAGTATTGGGGAAAAAAACTTCACCAAAAATAACTCGATTTGAACGGAATTTGAACGTCCGCGTAAAGTTGTTCAATATGGAAATGAGGTTAAATTTTTCATTTTTTGTCTCAGCATTTTCTGATTATTTAATTTACGGCATTCGGGCAAAAGGGACAATTACAAAAACTAACTTAAAACCATCTTCAGGGTAAAAGGAACCGTCCTGCCAAATTTGGTCCCCGTCCGTCATTTGGTTTTTCCGTGGCTGTGTAACAGAAATCGAAAAGTGAAACATACAAACATACAAAGATACAAACACCAACTGTGCTTTATATATTAGATAACGATTTCAGATATTTAATAAAACGAGAAACAAAGGAAGATAAATACAATTCACATAATTTACTTGTATTTGTATTATTGCTCACATGCCTCCCTATGTATTTATCATTTTATAATAATTGCTAAGACGTGAAGTTATTTCGACTCCTTATAAAACTTCACATTATCTAGGATAAAAATGCTCTTAAAATGTCATATCATCATGTTGTCATTATAGAAGTTAAGTAATATTATATTTTTTTTTAGAAATGTTTCAATTACAAAAATAATAGAGTGTAGAACCTTTGCAACTACTGTGTTAATAAAAGTAACAGTGGGGACTGTAGACATCTTATAACATCTTTGTTCCTGACAAGAAACGAAAAATATAAGAACACGAATGCTAATAATTTTATTGGCTAAAAGCCCTGCTAACTTTTGAAAGCGATCTGGATGTATTGCATGTGCTGAATAAATCAACGAAAATAATGTTCCAAGAAAAAGAAATAATTGACTATCAAAAATAAGTTCACGTGTTTTGTCCTCTCATTTAAAGAGATACATTTCTGAAAATAATAATGACTTGTGTATCGGAGTTTGTGTAATATATTTATTTCCCATGCAGATATATTTAAAAGAGTTAAGGATTATGAACAAACTCGTTCATTTCCATACATTGTTAACATTACTTGGTTTAGACATTTAATTGTTTCTTAACTAATTTATATCTGAACATGAGTATGACATGTTTTTGGAAATTAAGCCTACTTTGTAATTTTAGACAAATCTATTACTAGTGTTGGAATTTGTTTTGAAATAGAACATTTCCCAATATAGACATTATAATTCAGTATTTTAGATGTTTTTTATTATTGATTCACATCCTACAAGTAGTTACAGTTATGCAGGTAAAAAGTTAGCGGTAACACTGTAGGAATGTACTCAGCGGGTATGCAGGGAATTGGAGAATAAAAGCACAATTTATAGACGGGGATAGAGGTCAAGTTAAGTACAATTTGATTAAATTAAATTATGGTACACGACAAAAACATTATTGATGGCATTAGATGATAAATGACTATGGCTTTATATAGCTCGACTTATTAGGTCATTACATAATAGAAGACAGATTATTGAGTTCTTTATTATTTGGTATAATTATATGATTTTGAATTATGTTTTAATTGTTGAAACATTACTTGTAAATGACATTTAAAAATAGAAATATATCTACTCATCTGATGTTTCTTTCTATATATTTATTCGTATACGAGGGTTGACAATAAAGTGCATGTTAATAATTTTTTAAGAATACCCTGCCAGTGTTTCAACATGTTTATAAAACAATATTTTTTATGCTTCAACTGTAAAAGAACACAATTTAAAAATAATAACTTCATCTATAGTTGAATAGAGTGTAGCCTTGAATAAAAAGTGACCATCCTATCAGACATCGTAATATGATGTAATTTTTGGTTCTATTGTATTGTAAATAAAACATATTTCCTACTTGAAGAGATGTTTAACCTATCTGAAAAACTTAAAACATCAATACAATGTCTAAAAAGTTAGTCATTTAAGAGTTTATAACAGTATATTTATTTTATCATAGCTGTATAATCTGACCGTTTTGTGGTGGTATTATTTCACTTTAAGCATACTTTAACGACTTTGGTATATTCTGGACGGTAGTTTACTCTGAGCTCTCACATCGGTATATTTGATACGGTGGTTCAATCTGGCATGTTACACCCGGATATAGTCTCGACACGGTTTTAAGCTGGCTAGTTTTACCAGTGGGTCAAACTTAAAATAATAATAATAATAGTAGTTATGACATTTATAATAATAATAACAATAATAATAAATTTTCCCCGTAGTTATTGAACATATATAAACTATTGTATCAGACCTTAAGTAGTGTGTATATTATGTGTCTAGGGATTGTTAGTTATATATAGATCTATTCATAAACAACATTTCTTGATTGTAAATAAACAACTCTTCTCCTTAATCTGTTTTCTTAAAACACTATGGTATAACTTTGCTAGAACAAATTAAACTCTGGTTCTTATACGAAATACAGTGTCACATTAAACACGTAAATACTTAACAAAAAAATTACACACGACAGAAATGATGACGTCATTTACCAGTATTAAAAAACGAGCAACCACAAATTTATGTAGAAAGGGGTAGTCTATAAATAACCTCAAACACCTAAAAAAGGTCCTGTGTTTAGGGGGGGGGGTTGAAAGGAGGTCACATAATTGTGACGATGGGTGATGCGGGGACAGGGGCTGTTTAAGAAATTTCATATCACGTCAAAGCGCACAACTTTAAATAAAAGCTCCATTAAATATTTGATTGCTTACAGTTTATTTACTGACGTTTTAAATGGCTTCGCGCATGTTACGATATTATAGTGCAGCCTTACACTAAATACATATTTATATTACAATATAATGATTTTATAAAAGCTCATTTTCAAATAGGTAATACGGTTTTTATGTGGGAGGGAGAAAGTCTATGATGTCATATCTATCTATAATATAGTCATCGGCGTCACAGTGAAAGTTATCATCACCTTTAACATCATCATTTATATTAATAAAAATTCCACATTATACACTTACACAAGTAAAAAGCATTAATTACAAATATACTAGCGATATACTCGACTTTTTAACGAAACTTTTGTAAATACAAATAGTCGGATGCCATATGGCAGGCTTTTTGTCCCTCAAACTATTTTAGTGAGTCTTGATTCATTGGTAAATCTCAAACATTATGCCAATTTTAAGACTGATATTTTTTACAGCAGTGGTTAAACTCACGTTGACAGTAGGCTTTAGCCGTTTTAACATACTATTTGTAATACCTTAGTGGAAGGAAATCATAGAAATAACAGCTATTTATACTTCCGTATTTGACAAATGAGTTTCTCTTATGCTAGGAAATTATTTTTGGGACCATAACAATTTTCGTTCTTCCCGTCCGGAATTCGGGCGTTGAATAGGTTGTATGAAGAGACCAGGAAAGCCAACACTTTATTGACATTTAAAACTCTAATAAGAATGCAGGACTAGGCACAAAACATAGATAAGTGTAGGCAGGGGCGGATAAAAACTGCACGGGGCCCCTGGCTGCAATTCAAACTGGGGCCCTATCCATCCAGCGTTTCTTTAAATAAAATGATTGCTAGCAGCTAATATAAGTCTGTTACTTGTTACTAAATAGTCCATTGGTTCCTTGCTCATAATTTGTCTTTACTAAGTGATTGGATTCATAAAAAAACCCAACACGAAGAAATAACTGTTTGCCGGTATCCTAAAATTGAGTGGAAAAAGATAATGTATTTTTTAAATATACAAATGAAAAAAAAATCCACCTCAAGGAATGGAACCGGGAACCGCTTGCGCTACAGGCCAACACGCTGCCACATGACCAGCTGATCATATGAATTTGGTAAATTTAAAAGGATATAAATAGTATTTATTAATATGTTCTCTTATTGAGAGTATCAAATTAAGTTTTTTGATTACTAAGGCTATCGGGTCCGAATAGCAATAAGATTAATAGATAACATTTTATTAATTTATTTAATTTATGATATTTTTACAGATTCATGAAAACATTTGTCCACCTTTATTATAGAATATACTAAATTTGGGGGCCCCTAAATCATCGGGGGGCCCTGGCTTAAGCCCGTTAATCCCCACCCCCCTTAATCCGCCATAGGGGCGTAGGAGGCAATAGTCTTCTGTATAGAAGAAGCGTCTGGAACAGATAAGATAAATGTACATAAAAATATCGTCCACTTGCCTTCAATTTTTTTTATATTTACAACATGTTCCTATTGAGAAAGAAAAATCAGATGCAGAAGTCTTTACATTTCTCAATTGCTGCTATATCGTTCCTTTCAAATAGATCAGACAATGATCTAAAAAATTACTTTAAGTTTAATAACAATATAATGATTATACTATAACTAGAGCTGGTACTGATTAAAAAAAATTGTTCGATTAATCGGGAAACAATTTAATCGATTAAATTCGATTAATTATACTTTTATAACGCATTTATAGATCCCGTTAAGTTGCGATTCATTATTTCGCGAAATCGGTTAAGTTGCAGTAATTCCATGCATCCCAAATTTTGTGACGTAACACTGCAAATTCGATCTGCTATGCAAGAAATAAGGAAGAAAAACCTTTTTTTTTGACATATGCAAGTCTAAATAAATAAATAATAATAAGAGGGAAAAGTATGTAAGTAACAAAATATATAATTTATTTATAGATTGGAAAAAAATAATTTTAGAAATATTATCTTCAATTTTAATCGAATTTTAATTGACCAAATTAATTTTAATTGAATAAAATTGTAATTTAAGTGTTCTCAAATACTTCAGAAATTTTCATGCTTCTACCTACACGGGACGTTGGAGAATTAGTGATGAGTCAGCTTTTTATATACGAAAAAAACTACGTTTTGGCCCCGGCCCCCCGGGGAATAAAAGCTTAAATATTTTTTTCTCCTATTCCCATCGCTGAAGTGTACTCAACAACTTCTTAAAGTTTCATGCTTCTACCTACACGGGAAATAGAATAATTAGTGATTTTCATTTTTTTATATAGTTCATATTAGGAAAAAGCTACATTTGGGCCCCAGGCCCCCAATAGTGGAAATTAAAAAAAAATTCGCCAATTATTGTCGTGAGAGTGTAATCAAAAACTCCCCAAAGTTTCATGCCTCTACCTACAAGGACAATTGGAGCATTAGTGATGAGTCAGTTTTTAATATAAGAAAAAATACATTTGGGCCACAAATAAATTATAATTTAAATGTTTTCAAATAGAAGATTTTGTGACTTTTTAGATTATTTTACGCCAGAATATCGTCACGAGAGGCTACTTAACAACTTCCCAAAGTTTCATGTTTCTACCAACACGGGAAAATAGAGAATTAATGATGAGTGAGTGAGGGCTTTGGCTTTTGTTAGAATAGATAAATAGTACGTTTTTCTATCAAAAAGGTAACCGAAAGCATATTTTATACAACCTTAAAAAGCAGAAAAACCAAACTTTCTGTGGAAAAAAGGTGCCGGAACGCGGTAACAGCAGCGTTCTGCAAGAAAAAAGCATATATATACATTTGTATATATATATATATATATATATATATATATATATATATAATTATATACATACTAGGGCTGTTAACGATTAACTTAAAATTAATCACTAACGTTTGAAAAATTAACGATTAATTAATCGTTAGTTTCGATTAAAGCCAAAAATTGGTACTTATGGTGTCATAAGTAACATTTGTTAAACGTACTTGTCGAAAATGGAAATAACACTGGAATGTCTTCTTTATATGACATCTTTTAACAAAAAACGCAAACAGACAAGTGTATTGTCATTATTTGGTTCAAGTGATGAGCGGGTCTTATTGACATTAACCAGCCGAGCTGAACAATCGTTCACATAGCTTTAGATTGTCTCAACTGAAGTTTCTGATACTGTAGTGGAAATTTGGTTTGCAGGTGATATGTAAGCGAAGTGTTAGAACCATGGTAGCAATGTTCCCATTTAAGCAGCGCGTCATGCGCAGAAATTTGACAAACGCCACGCAGGAGTTTAGAATCACCGCGCAGAAAGTTTTATAAAATAATGCACACAAAAATGGACGTTGTGCAACTGGCACACGAGTTTTTTTTAAACTTTGCACATGAAACAACGAACCTTAGACTTAGAGGGAACATTTCATGGTAGGCAAACGATTTCTCTCAATGGAAACAACCTTTATCAACATTTTGAACATTGACCTAAGTGAATAGTTTAAAACAAAGGTGTTTGTGCAATCTTCCGGAAATTAGTTTATATTTATCGGCCGAAATATTGTACTTTTTTACTTCCAGTACATTTATAAGTGGTGGGTCAATCAATCGCTAGCAAAATTTTAATGGTTACAAATTTTTAACGATTAGTCGAGAAAGTAATCGTTAATTTCCGCAGCCCTAATATCTACATATGTATGTTTATTATTATTCATAGCTATAAAAAAGAAGGAACAATCATATTTTCTAGAGATATGCTCCTACAACCAGCCACGATGACAGCGAAGTAGAGGCCTTCTATGACCAAGTACAGGACATCGTGGGATCAAACACCAAGGAAAGACATTATCGCCGTCCAAGGAGACTGGAACGCGAAGATTGGAGTAGATGTATGGACCAACTGGGAAGATACTTGCGGACGCTCTTGCAATGATCTGACCAATGATAGAGGACTTCGTCTCCTGGAATTTGCCAGATATAACAACCTCCTGCTAGCGAACACAATTGGCCAACATAAAAAATCCAGAAGATGGACTTGGAACAGCCCCGACAGGGAACATAGTAACCAGATAGATTACATACTGGTCAGAAAACGATTCAAATCGTGTATTAAAACAGCTAGAACTAGAAGTTTCCCTGGAGCAGATATCGGCAGCGACCATAATCTGGTGCTGATGACCTTCCATCTCCACCTGAAAAAGATAGCAAAACAAGGCAATCCACGATTACGCTTTGACCTGGACAAACTGAAAGACCCAGAAATCGCAGAAGTCTTCAGGGCAGCCATTGGAGGAAAATTTGCTCCCCTCACCATACTATTTGAGTCAGAAACGGACATGGACATAGACCTAGTCACTGACAACTTCAATACCACAATAATTGAAGCAGCAAAAGAAGAACTTGGTAAGAAGCGAGCAAATTAAAAGACCATGGGTCTCCTATAATATTATGGAACAATGCGATGAAAGAAGAAAACTTAAGAGCGTAAAGAATACTGCCGAAGGAGCACCCAGATACAGAGAAACCAATAAAAAGATCAGGAAAGATATGGTAAAAGCAAAAAAGGAATGGATAGAGCAACAATGCTCTGACATCGATGAAAATCTACTAAGGAACAATTCAAGAAAGGCTTACAAAATTGTTAAAGACTTGACATCCACCAAACGAGGTCGTATCCCAAACATACAATGAAGACTCCAAAGGCGATGCGTCAGTGCTCAACTGCCCAAATTCAACTAACACAGACATGCATTCTATTCTTCGCGACGAGATGGAGCTGACTGTACAAAAATTGAAGAAGAGGAAATCAGCTGGAGCGGACAACATTCCGGGCGAACTGATTCAAGCAGGAGGTGACCCCGTAATAAACATCCTAATTAACATGTGCAAAAAAATCTGACAGACAGGAAAATGGCCAACCCCCTGGACGCAATCGCTGGTTATCACGCTCCCAAAAAAGGGTAATCTACAGATGTGTCAGAACTACCGTACAATCAGCCTGATTAGTCACCCCAGCAAAGTCATGCTTATGATCATATTGAACAGACTGAAACCACAAGCAGAGCAAATCATTTCAGAAGAGCAGGCAGGCTTCAGAGCAGGAAGAAGCACAACGGAGCAAATCTTTAATCTGCGAGTTCTCTGTGAAAAACATCTCCAACACCAGAGTGACCTCTATCATGTTTTTATAGACTTTAAAAAAGCGTTCGACAGAGTGTGGCATGCGGCACTGTGGGCAACTATGCACAAATTCAACATAAATGCAAACCTCATTGAGGTGATCAAGAACCTTTACAACAGAGAAACCAGCGCAGTACTCTTCAACAGCAAGCTGGGAGATTGGTTCAAGACCACTGTTGGTGTCAGACAAGGATGTCTACTTTCCCCCATCCTCTTCAACCTCTTCCTTGAAAGGATCATGACAGATGTGCTAGAAGACCTCATGTCGGAACAGTCACTATCAGAGGGAGAAGTATAACCAACTTACGCTTTGCCGATGACATTGACGGCCTAGCTGGTAGCGAGGACGAACTAAAAGAATTCCTCGCAAAGCTAGAGAAAACAGCTAAGGCGTGCGGCATGGAAATCAATGCAGAAAAGACCAAGTCATGGCAAATAGTAAATTCACAAGTGAGATTCGGATAAACGGGCAAAAACTCGAAAAAGTCCCCACCTTCAAATATATAGGGGCCATAATATCCGACGAAGGTTCAAAGCCAGAAATCCTTGCCAGAGTAGCCCAAACAATGGCAGTATTGAGTAAATTAAAGCACATTTGGCAAAGTAAGAAGCTCTCCCTGAGATCAAAGATCCGGCTAATGCGCTCTCTGGCGATGTCGGTCTTTTTGTATGGTTGTGAGGCTTGGACGCTCACTGCAGACCTCCAAAGAAGAATCAATGCGCTAGAGATGAGATGTTTCAGAAAGATATTGAACATCTCCTACACAGCGCACATCACAAACGAAGAAGTCCGCAACACAATAAGTACTGTCATTGGCCCCTACGAGGACCTACTGAAATCAATTAAGAAGAGGAAATTACGATTGTACGGACACGTGACAAGAAACTGGAGGTCTCGCAAAAACTATAATTGCAAGGCACAGTCCAGGGAGGAAGGAAAAGAGGCAGACAAAAGAAGAGATGGGAGGACGATATCAAAGAGTTGACCGGCCTGTCATTCAGCGACTCTCAAAGGGAAGCACAGGACCGGGACAAATGGCGTGTGTTAGTGAGCAGTTCACGATGGTGCCTCAACGACCCAACAACGGGTTAAGGGATAGTTCAAGTTCAAATTCAAAATTGGACGTGCAGTAACATTACATCGCACCAATGACGCACCACAAAGCATCGTTTATGATTTTTTAAATAAGACATTGGGTTGGGAAAATAACTAAGATAAATATCATAATTTAAATTTTGTTAAAAGTTTTATTTAAATTTAATGAGACTAAGTATTAATAAATGGTGTTCTTATAAGTTGCATTGTGTGTACGGCAAAAAAGTTTATAGAAATATAAATTTAAAAAAGAAAACTAATTTTAAGGTTGTAATACTTCAAAATATGGAAACTATAAAATGTTTTAAAACATTGTAATATATATGCACTTCTAATTTCCTTTAAGGTAATATGCAGATTATAGGGTATTTTGTATTTTATGAAAGTTGCACGCCACTTGACTTCGATTACTACAAATAGGGATACAATGTCAATAAATTGCTAGTACTATCCTACACTAATCATGCACTGAGGCTAATGAGCAACCTAATTTTAATAGTAAATGATGTTTGACAAAAATATCGATTTGATCTTAAAAAGTTTGTTGCTAACCTTAAATTGTATTTGCAATTTCTTTTATCTAATTTCCTTCAAACTATTACATGTATAATGTGTCTTGTTTTTTATTGTTGCTTTTTTCAAAAAGTTATTATCATTATTTACTTTTTTTTATGTTATATTTTTGGTACGAAATTCTTATATTTTAGGTAGTTAAATTCGAATTGCAAGTATGAAATTTGCTTAATTTGTATGTTTTAAAGAAGACTTATTGATTTAAAAATCAATTTCTTGAAACGAGTAAATAATTATTGTCAATTAAAATTATTATCCAAATTATTAGTTAGATAAAAAATGTCTGATATGTTTATTTTAACGAGTATTCCATGATGATGTGACAAATAGAAACATAACAAAATTTACCCTCTCCCATACAGAGTCTCTTTCTGTACTTTTAAAAGTTACAAAATATTTATATTGTTATAAACAAACATTTGTAGCCAATGAATTAATATTCTGTGTGTTAAGCGAGAAAGAAAAACAATCAATAAATACAGAATATTTTATTAAAATGTATTTTTGTTAGTGACATGTCATTATAAGAGCACATAAAAAGTGGCCATAATCATTAATGCAGGTTTCTGAATATAGCAATAAAAGATCTTGTCTTTACCATGTGAGAATAAGAATCATACATCTTTGGTTAAATAGTATTTGCATTATTTCTATTATAATAACATGCATCAGTAATTGATATATAATATGTGTGCTTAGTTGTTTTGCGTTTAATATAACAAACAAAAACGATCCGCGGCGTAGCATACGCCGCAGCTTTGCGAATCATAGATAGTGCAAAGAACGGGGAGGGGGTGAGATTACGGACACAAACAGAAACACAAAGTAATGAAAAAATAGCAAGTGAACGTGGAGACATGCGCACTGAGTTTGTTGTTACCCGCCCACCCTCGCCACCCATTATTACTACCATCCCTTAAATATAAGCTGTGATTGGTCGACCATAGTGATGGTTAGTCATGTTTAGGGTTGTTAATTTCATGGTGTTTTTGTTTTTTCGGCAAACTGGTTATCGATTATGTAACTCCGATTTTAAACTGATTATCGTTTTATAGCTGACTTCACAGAAATTTTTGTAAAGGCGGCTGGGCATTGTGCTAGCCACACAATCCCCTCGTATGCCGTGGCTATTGAAACTTGTGAACGCTGTTTCACTTGCCCCATAGGCCATTCATGGTCTGAGAGGGAACTTACTACTACAGAAATTAGAGGTGTACCGGATTTCGCCAGCGGCTCCGGCTAATCCGGAATCCAGCCGTATTTACAAATCCGACTCCGGCAGAAATTTTCTTCATAAATCCGGCTTGCCGGGTTTGCGATAAAATATATATTAATTATAGCTCTGGCTCCAGCAAATCTGGAATCCGGAAATTTTTACAAATTCGGCTCCGGTCAGATTTCACTTCATAAATCCGGCCGAATTAGATTCGATTATTGGTTTGCGAAATTTAACACTGATTGTCGCTTTAGAATCCGATTATCGTTTAACATCCTTAGTCATGTTGGAAAAGGGGGAAAAGAACGGGCAGAAACAAACATTAAACAATTTTTAAAGAATTTTTTCCCGCTGCGATTTGATCCCAGGACTTTCCATGTGCAAGGCCAATGTGATAGCCACTGCACTACGAATAATATGTTATAATGTGAAAGAAAAATGCGACTGAACGGCAAGTGAACGCAGAAGCTTTGTTGCAAACCAACCCCCAAAACACACATGTCTTTTCTTTTCATCCCACCACGCTTGCCATCTGTGATTTTTCGACACCAGCGAGTGTGACTCGTCATGTTCATTTGTACATGATCGTTTAGGAGAAATATATATCTATAGATAGAGAGATTGTTGAAAGGATAAATAGATAGATAGATGTAACGAATTAAAATGTAGTAATATTTTAACTTTATATATTTATAACTTAGCATTATTTAATGTTTGTAAAGAATTTTTTTTAGTAAAGGATCTTGTGTAATTGTATTGAATGTGCATTAAAATTATATTTATATTTCCACTAAGTCCCCGCACCACAAAGCACCAATATTGATGTATTTAATGTGAGCTTAATTATATCTCACTTCAGTAAAATAATACGTGAATATTAAAAAAGGTATTTATTAAAAGATATTTATTAAAATATAATGTACAGTGCAATGAGATTCTATTAACAATTTATGCTGCTGTAATGTTTATTCGATTGTAATTTAGAAGAATGATTTACGATATAAAATTTAGAAAACAAATTTGAGGTTTAAAAAACTTTAATCACTTAAATTTAGGAAAACTAGTTTACTGCTCTATTCATTTTAAAATGTATTCATTTCTAACAATACTATAATCATCACACCATTACAACAGTTTGTTAATTAAACACATTGCTTGTCTAGTTTAACCAAGTGCACGCCACTTGAATTCAAATCTTTAATGAGGAATACAATGTCAATGAATTATTAAGATTCCCCAGTAATTAAAAATAAACGTAACTTTTTCGTCCACATGAATACATACTTAACATTAAGTTTTTAATTTTTCAAAAAATTATCAAATTAGACACTTATAAAAAAAGCTCGCGATGACACTTATACATTTATCTCCCCTTCCGGTGCTGTACAAAAATATAAGTTTAAGACATCAAAGCCGGTCCTTAGAAGTGCAGATAAAATAGATAATACAATAATGAATTGTGAAATTGAAACAATAAATTAAATCTTTAATTATAAACTAGTACACAAGTGAACATAATGTAAACATAAAGAATACACAGTAAAAAATGTATTACCTACTATAGTATGGACAAATATAAATAACTACATATAACTAACAAAAGAAACACGTAATGAAGGAAGTTGGACGTGCCTATTAGGAGTAATTGCATAATGGAGGAAAAGGCAGAAGGATTTAAATGTTATAGTTAATAAAACTTTCAAAACTATTCTAAAGTTTCGTAAACTTATGTAAAAAAATTATTTATAACATCAGACTGCATAATTTGCATGTAACAATGAAAATAATAATACAATCAAACTGTTTGAAGGTCGATGTCATGTTGTAACTAATTATTGTGTCTGATTATTGCAAGATGGATGCAGACTACAAGATTGATTCTCCTCTCGTATAGCTGGACTATGTATATCAATTGTGAAAATAATGATCATTGCAATGTATTCCTAAGGTGTGTCTGTATCATACAAACACCAGCCACTTGGTAATTCACACTCCACTTATTGTGGTGTAACGTGTGTGTATCAACCCAACACCGGCCACTTGGTAATTCACACTCCACTTATTGTGGTGTAACGTGTGTGTATCATACCAACACCAGCCACTTGTTTTCTTTTGTATTAATTAATTATTGAATTATTATTAAAGAGAAATGTGATCTTTTTCGTGGTCCACTAACCATTGCCTTGGAAACTACACAAATACAATGCCAGATAGAGCTAAATGTGGTGTTGTGTAATATGATATTGATACTGTGGTGTTGTGTAATATGATACTGATACTGTGGTGTTGTGTAATATGATACTGATACTGTGGTGTTGTGTAATATGATACTGATACTGTGGTGTTGTGTAATATGATACTGATACTGTGGTGTTGTGTAATATGATACTGATACTGTGGTGTTGTGTAATATGATACTGATACTGTGGTGTTGTGTAATATGATACTGATACTGTGGTGTTGTGTAATATGATACTGATACTGTGGTGTTGTGTAATATGATACTGATACTGTGGTGTTGTGTAATATGATACTGATACTGTGGTGTTGTGTAATATGATACTGATACTGTGGTGTTGTGTAATATGATACTGAATGTCAAGGACGATGCTGTAGAGCCTCCAAACCTCGTTTCATTCCCAATAAATGCCCCAACTTCCTCTAATTGCATCTCAAACATTGAGCATGTTTAAAGGCACATATAAGTAAGAGAAGATGTTTAGAGGCACATATAAGTAAGAGAAGATGTTTAGAGGCACATATAAGTAAGAGAAGATGTTTAGAGGCACATATAAGTAAGAGAAGATGTTTAGAGGCACATATAAGTAAGAGAAGATGTTTAGAGGCACATATAAGTAAGAGAAGATGTTTAGAGGCACATATAAGTAAGAGAAGATGTTTAGAGGCACATATAAGTAAGAGAAGATGTTTAGAGGCACATATAAGTAAGAGAAGATGTTTAGAGGCACATATAAGTAAGAGAAGATGTTTAGAGGCACATATAAGTAAGAGAAGATGTTTAGAGGCACATATAAGTAAGAGAAGATGTTTAGAGGCACATATAAGTAAGAGAAGATGTTTAGAGGCACATATAAGTAAGAGAAGATGTTTAGAGGCACATATAAGTAAGAGAAGATGTTTAGAGGCACATATAAGTAAGAGAAGATGTTTAGAGGCACATATAAGTAAGAGAAGATGTTTAGAGGCACATATAAGTAAGAGAAGATGTTTAGAGGCACATATAAGTAAGAGAAGATGTTTAGAGGCACATATAAGTAAGAGAAGATGTTTAGAGGCACATATAAGTAAGAGAAGATGTTTAGAGGCACATATAAGTAAGAGAAGATGTTTAGAGGCACATATAAGTAAGAGAAGATGTTTAGAGGCACATATAAGTAAGAGAAGATGTTTAGAGGCACATATAAGTAAGAGAAGATGTTTAGAGGCACATATAAGTAAGAGAAGATGTTTAGAGGCACATATAAGTAAGAGAAGATGTTTAGAGGCACATATAAGTAAGAGAAGATGTTTAGAGGCACATATAAGTAAGAGAAGATGTTTAGAGGCACATATAAGTAAGAGAAGATGTTTAGAGGCACATATAAGTAAGAGAAGATGTTTAGAGGCACATATAAGTAAGAGAAGATGTTTAGAGGCACATATAAGTAAGAGAAGATGTTTAGAGGCACATATAAGTAAGAGAAGATGTTTAGAGGCACATATAAGTAAGAGAAGATGTTTAGAGGCACATATAAGTAAGAGAAGATGTTTAGAGGCACATATAAGTAAGAGAAGATGTTTAGAGGCACATATAAGTAAGAGAAGATGTTTAGAGGCACATATAAGTAAGAGAAGATGTTTAGAGGCACATATAAGTAAGAGAAGATGTTTAGAGGCACATATAAGTAAGAGAAGATGTTTAGAGGCACATATAAGTAAGAGAAGATGTTTAGAGGCACATATAAGTAAGAGAAGATGTTTAGAGGCACATATAAGTAAGAGAAGATGTTTAGAGGCACATATAAGTAAGAGAAGATGTTTAGAGGCACATATAAGTAAGAGAAGATGTTTAGAGGCACATATAAGTAAGAGAAGATGTTTAGAGGCACATATAAGTAAGAGAAGATGTTTAGAGGCACATATAAGTAAGAGAAGATGTTTAGAGGCACATATAAGTAAGAGAAGATGTTTAGAGGCACATATAAGTAAGAGAAGATGTTTAGAGGCACATATAAGTAAGAGAAGATGTTTAGAGGCACATATAAGTAAGAGAAGATGTTTAGAGGCACATATAAGTAAGAGAAGATGTTTAGAGGCACATATAAGTAAGAGAAGATGTTTAGAGGCACATATAAGTAAGAGAAGATGTTTAGAGGCACATATAAGTAAGAGAAGATGTTTAGAGGCACATATAAGTAAGAGAAGATGTTTAGAGGCACATATAAGTAAGAGAAGATGTTTAGAGGCACATATAAGTAAGAGAAGATGTTTAGAGGCACATATAAGTAAGAGAAGATGTTTAGAGGCACATATAAGTAAGAGAAGATGTTTAGAGGCACATATAAGTAAGAGAAGATGTTTAGAGGCACATATAAGTAAGAGAAGATGTTTAGAGGCACATATAAGTAAGAGAAGATGTTTAGAGGCACATATAAGTAAGAGAAGATGTTTAGAGGCACATATAAGTAAGAGAAGATGTTTAGAGGCACATATAAGTAAGAGAAGATGTTTAGAGGCACATATAAGTAAGAGAAGATGTTTAGAGGCACATATAAGTAAGAGAAGATGTTTAGAGGCACATATAAGTAAGAGAAGATGTTTAGAGGCACATATAAGTAAGAGAAGATGTTTAGAGGCACATATAAGTAAGAGAAGATGTTTAGAGGCACATATAAGTAAGAGAAGATGTTTAGAGGCACATATAAGTAAGAGAAGATGTTTAGAGGCACATATAAGTAAGAGAAGATGTTTAGAGGCACATATAAGTAAGAGAAGATGTTTAGAGGCACATATAAGTAAGAGAAGATGTTTAGAGGCACATATAAGTAAGAGAAGATGTTTAGAGGCACATATAAGTAAGAGAAGATGTTTAGAGGCACATATAAGTAAGAGAAGATGTTTAGAGGCACATATAAGTAAGAGAAGATGTTTAGAGGCACATATAAGTAAGAGAAGATGTTTAGAGGCACATATAAGTAAGAGAAGATGTTTAGAGGCACATATAAGTAAGAGAAGATGTTTAGAGCACATATAAGTAAGAGAAGATGTTTAGAGGCACATATAAGTAAGAGAAGATGTTTAGAGGCACATATAAGTAAGAGAAGATGTTTAGAGGCACATATAAGTAAGAGAAGATGTTTAGAGGCACATATAAGTAAGAGAAGATGTTTAGAGGCACATATAAGTAAGAGAAGATGTTTAGAGGCACATATAAGTAAGAGAAGATGTTTAGAGGCACATATAAGTAAGAGAAGATGTTTAGAGGCACATATAAGTAAGAGAAGATGTTTAGAGGCACATATAAGTAAGAGAAGATGTTTAGAGGCACATATAAGTAAGAGAAGATGTTTAGAGGCACATATAAGTAAGAGAAGATGTTTAGAGGCACATATAAGTAAGAGAAGATGTTTAGAGCACATATAAGTAAGAGAAGATGTTTAGAGGCACATATAAGTAAGAGAAGATGTTTAGAGGCACATATAAGTAAGAGAAGATGTTTAGAGGCACATATAAGTAAGAGAAGATGTTTAGAGGCACATATAAGTAAGAGAAGATGTTTAGAGGCACATATAAGTAAGAGAAGATGTTTAGAGGCACATATAAGTAAGAGAAGATGTTTAGAGGCACATATAAGTAAGAGAAGATGTTTAGAGGCACATATAAGTAAGAGAAGATGTTTAGAGGCACATATAAGTAAGAGAAGATGTTTAGAGGCACATATAAGTAAGAGAAGATGTTTAGAGGCACATATAAGTAAGAGAAGATGTTTAGAGGCACATATAAGTAAGAGAAGATGTTTAGAGGCACATATAAGTAAGAGAAGATGTTTAGAGGCACATATAAGTAAGAGAAGATGTTTAGAGGCACATATAAGTAAGAGAAGATGTTTAGAGGCACATATAAGTAAGAGAAGATGTTTAGAGGCACATATAAGTAAGAGAAGATGTTTAGAGGCACATATAAGTAAGAGAAGATGTTTAGAGGCACATATAAGTAAGAGAAGATGTTTAGAGGCACATATAAGTAAGAGAAGATGTTTAGAGGCACATATAAGTAAGAGAAGATGTTTAGAGGCACATATAAGTAAGAGAAGATGTTTAGAGGCACATATAAGTAAGAGAAGATGTTTAGAGGCACATATAAGTAAGAGAAGATGTTTAGAGGCACATATAAGTAAGAGAAGATGTTTAGAGGCACATATAAGTAAGAGAAGATGTTTAGAGGCACATATAAGTAAGAGAAGATGTTTAGAGGCACATATAAGTAAGAGAAGATGTTTAGAGGCACATATAAGTAAGAGAAGATGTTTAGAGGCACATATAAGTAAGAGAAGATGTTTAGAGGCACATATAAGTAAGAGAAGATGTTTAGAGGCACATATAAGTAAGAGAAGATGTTTAGAGGCACATATAAGTAAGAGAAGATGTTTAGAGGCACATATAAGTAAGAGAAGATGTTTAGAGGCACATATAAGTAAGAGAAGATGTTTAGAGGCACATATAAGTAAGAGAAGATGTTTAGAGGCACATATAAGTAAGAGAAGATGTTTAGAGGCACATATAAGTAAGAGAAGATGTTTAGAGGCACATATAAGTAAGAGAAGATGTTTAGAGGCACATATAAGTAAGAGAAGATGTTTAGAGGCACATATAAGTAAGAGAAGATGTTTAGAGGCACATATAAGTAAGAGAAGATGTTTAGAGGCACATATAAGTAAGAGAAGATGTTTAGAGGCACATATAAGTAAGAGAAGATGTTTAGAGGCACATATAAGTAAGAGAAGATGTTTAGAGGCACATATAAGTAAGAGAAGATGTTTAGAGGCACATATAAGTAAGAGAAGATGTTTAGAGGCACATATAAGTAAGAGAAGATGTTTAGAGGCACATATAAGTAAGAGAAGATGTTTAGAGGCACATATAAGTAAGAGAAGATGTTTAGAGGCACATATAAGTAAGAGAAGATGTTTAGAGGCACATATAAGTAAGAGAAGATGTTTAGAGGCACATATAAGTAAGAGAAGATGTTTAGAGGCACATATAAGTAAGAGAAGATGTTTAGAGGCACATATAAGTAAGAGAAGATGTTTAGAGGCACATATAAGTAAGAGAAGATGTTTAGAGGCACATATAAGTAAGAGAAGATGTTTAGAGGCACATATAAGTAAGAGAAGATGTTTAGAGGCACATATAAGTAAGAGAAGATGTTTAGAGGCACATATAAGTAAGAGAAGATGTTTAGAGGCACATATAAGTAAGAGAAGATGTTTAGAGGCACATATAAGTAAGAGAAGATGTTTAGAGGCACATATAAGTAAGAGAAGATGTTTAGAGGCACATATAAGTAAGAGAAGATGTTTAGAGGCACATATAAGTAAGAGAAGATGTTTAGAGGCACATATAAGTAAGAGAAGATGTTTAGAGGCACATATAAGTAAGAGAAGATGTTTAGAGGCACATATAAGTAAGAGAAGATGTTTAGAGGCACATATAAGTAAGAGAAGATGTTTAGAGGCACATATAAGTAAGAGAAGATGTTTAGAGGCACATATAAGTAAGAGAAGATGTTTAGAGGCACATATAAGTAAGAGAAGATGTTTAGAGGCACATATAAGTAAGAGAAGATGTTTAGAGGCACATATAAGTAAGAGAAGATGTTTAGAGGCACATATAAGTAAGAGAAGATGTTTAGAGGCACATATAAGTAAGAGAAGATGTTTAGAGGCACATATAAGTAAGAGAAGATGTTTAGAGGCACATATAAGTAAGAGAAGATGTTTAGAGGCACATATAAGTAAGAGAAGATGTTTAGAGGCACATATAAGTAAGAGAAGATGTTTAGAGGCACATATAAGTAAGAGAAGATGTTTAGAGGCACATATAAGTAAGAGAAGATGTTTAGAGGCACATATAAGTAAGAGAAGATGTTTAGAGGCACATATAAGTAAGAGAAGATGTTTAGAGGCACATATAAGTAAGAGAAGATGTTTAGAGGCACATATAAGTAAGAGAAGATGTTTAGAGGCACATATAAGTAAGAGAAGATGTTTAGAGGCACATATAAGTAAGAGAAGATGTTTAGAGGCACATATAAGTAAGAGAAGATGTTTAGAGGCACATATAAGTAAGAGAAGATGTTTAGAGGCACATATAAGTAAGAGAAGATGTTTAGAGGCACATATAAGTAAGAGAAGATGTTTAGAGGCACATATAAGTAAGAGAAGATGTTTAGAGGCACATATAAGTAAGAGAAGATGTTTAGAGGCACATATAAGTAAGAGAAGATGTTTAGAGGCACATATAAGTAAGAGAAGATGTTTAGAGGCACATATAAGTAAGAGAAGATGTTTAGAGGCACATATAAGTAAGAGAAGATGTTTAGAGGCACATATAAGTAAGAGAAGATGTTTAGAGGCACATATAAGTAAGAGAAGATGTTTAGAGGCACATATAAGTAAGAGAAGATGTTTAGAGGCACATATAAGTAAGAGAAGATGTTTAGAGGCACATATAAGTAAGAGAAGATGTTTAGAGGCACATATAAGTAAGAGAAGATGTTTAGAGGCACATATAAGTAAGAGAAGATGTTTAGAGGCACATATAAGTAAGAGAAGATGTTTAGAGGCACATATAAGTAAGAGAAGATGTTTAGAGGCACATATAAGTAAGAGAAGATGTTTAG
>CALYLW010002792.1:35334-52834 GCA_944989445.1 Ampullaceana balthica | reverse complement strand
AGGTAGCACTGAGAGGACAAGTTGTAAGTAGAGAGGTAGCACTAAGAGGACAAGTTAGTGTAAGTAGAGAGGTAGCACTGAGAGGACAAGTTGTAAGTAGAGAGGTATCACTAAGAGGACAAGTTAGTGTAAATAGAGAGGTAGCACTGAGAGGACAAGTTAGTGTAAGTAGAGAGGTAGCACTGAGAGGACAAGTTGTAAGTAGAGAGGTAGCACTGAGAGGACAAGTTAGTGTAAATAGAGAGGTAGCACTGAGAGGACAAGTTAGTGTAAGTAGAGAGGTAGCACTGAGAGGACAAGTTGTAAGTAGAGAGGTAGCACTAAGAGGACAAGTTAGTGTAAATAGAGAGGTAGCACTGAGAGGACAAGTTAGTGTAATAGGGAGGTAGCACTGAGAGGACAAGTTGTAAGTAAAGAGGTAGCACTGAGAGGACAAGTTGTAAGTAGAGAGGTAGCACTGAGAGGACAAGTTAGTGTAAGTAGAGAGGTAGCACTGAGAGGACACGTTAGTGTAAGTAGAGAGATAGCTCTGAGAGGACAAGTTAGGGTAAGTAGAGAGGTAGCTCTGAGAGAACAAGTTGTAAGTAGAGAGGTAGTATTGAGAGGACAAGTTAGTGTAAGTTGGGAGGTAGCACTGAGAGGACAAGTTAGTGTAGGTAGAGAGGTAGCACTGAGAGGACAAGTAAGAGTAAGAAGGGAGGTAGCACTGAGAGGACAAGTTACTGTAAGTAGAGAGGTAGCACTGAGAGGACAAGTTAGTGTAAGTAGAGAGGTAGCACTGAGATGACAAGTTGTAAGTAGAGAGTTAGCACTGAGAGGACAAGTTAGTGTAAGTAGAGAGGTAGCACTGAGAGGACAAGTTAGTGTAAGCAGAGAGGTCAGCACTGAGAGGACAAGGTAATGTAAGTGGAGAGGTAGCACTGAGAGGACAAGTTAGTGCAAGCAGAAAGGTAGCACTGAGAGGACAAGTTAGTGTAAGCAGAGAGGTAGCACTGAGAGGACAAGTTAGTGTAAGCAGAGAGGTAGCACTGAGAGGACAAGGTAGTGTAAGCAGAGAGGTAGCACTGAGAGGACAAGTTGTAAGAAGAGAGGAAGCTCTGAGAGTACAAGTTAGTGTAAGTAGAGAGGAAGCACTGAGAGGACAAGTTAGTGTAAGTAGAGAGGTAGCACTGAGAGGACAAGTTAGTGTAATCAGAGAGGTAGCACTGAGAGGACAAGTTAGTGTAAGTAGAGAGGTAGCACTGAGAGGACAAGTTAGTGTAAGCAGAGAGGTAGCACTGAGAGGACAAGGTAGTGTAAGTAGAGAGGTAGCACTGAGAGGACAAGTAGTGTAAGTAGAGAGGTAGCACTGAGAGGACAAGTTAGTGTAAGTAGAGAGGAACCACTGAGAGGACAAGTTAGTGTAAGTAAAGAGGTAGCTCTGAGAGGACAAGTTGTAAATAGAGAGGTAGCACTGAGAGGACAAGTTAGTGTAAGTAGAGAGGTAGCACTGAGAGGACAAGTTAGTGTAAGCAGAGAGTCAGCACTGAGAGGACCAGTTAGTGTTAAGTAGAGAGGAAGCACTAAGAGGACAAGTTAGTGTAAGTATAGAGGTAGCTCTGAGAGGACAAGTTAGTGTAATTAGGGAGGAAAACTGAGAGGACAAGTTGTAAGTAGAGGGGTAGCACTGAGAGGACACGTTAGTGTAAGTAGAGAGGTAGCACTGAGATAACAAGTTGTAAGTAGAGAGGTAGCCCTGAGGGGACAAGTTAGTGTAAATAGAGAGGTAGCACTGAGAGAACAAGTTAGTGTAAGTAAAGAGGTAGCACAGAGAGAACAAGTTAGTGTAAGTAGAGAGGTAGCTCTGAGAGGACAAGTTATAAGTAAAGAGAAAGCACCGAGAAGACAAGTTAGTGTAAGTAGAGAGGTAGCACTGAGAGGACAAGTTGTAAATAGAGAGGTAGCACTGAGAGGACAAGTTAGTGTAAGTAGAGAGGTAGCACTGAGAGGACAAGTGGTAAGTAGAGAGGTAGCACTGAGAGGACAGGTTAGTGTAATAAGGGAGGTAGCACTGAGAGGACAAGTTGTAAGTAAAGAGGTAGCACTGAGAGGACAAGTTGTAAGTAGAGAGGTAGCACTGAGAGGACAAGTTAGTGTAATTAGGGAGGTAGCACTGAGAGGACACGTTTTAAGTAAAGAGGTAGCATTGAGAGGACAATATGTAAGTAGAGAGGTAGCACTGAGAGGACAAGTTAGTGTAAGTAGAGAGGAACCACTGAGAGGACAAGTTAGTGTAAGTAGAGAGGTAGCTCTGAGAGGACAAGTTAGGGTAAGTAGAGAGGTAGCTCTGAGAGAACAAGTTGTAAGTAGAGAGGTAGCACTGCGAGGACAAGTTGTAAGTAGAGAGGTAGCACTGAGAGTACAAATTAGAGTAAGTAGGGAACTCACTGAGAGGACAAGTTGTAAGTAGAGAGGTAGCACTGAGAGGACAAGTTAGTGTAAGTTGGGAGGTAGCACTGAGAGGAAAAGTTAGTGTAAGTAGAGAGGTAGCACTGAGAGGACAAGTTAGAGTAAGTAGGGAGGTAGCACTGAGAGGACAAACTAGATTAAGTAGGAAGGTAGCACTAAGAGGACAAGTTAGTGTAAGTAGAGAGGTAGTACTGAGAGGACAAGTTGTAAGTAGAGATGTAGCACTGAGAGGACATTTAGTGTAAGTTGGGAGGTAGCACTGAGAAAACACGTTGGTGTAAGTAGAGAGGTAGCACTGAGAGAACAAGTTAGAGTAAGAATAGAGGTAGTACTGAGAGGACAAGTTAGAGTAAGTAGAGAGGTAGCACTGAGAGGACAAGTTAGAGTAAGTAGGGACAGGGAGGTAGCACTGAGAGGACAAGTTAGAGTAAGTAGAGAGGTAGCACTGAGAGGACAAGTTAGAGTAAGTAGGGAGATAGCACTGAGAGGACAAATGAGTGTAAGTAGAGAGGTAGCACTGATATGACAATTTGTAAGTAGAGAGGTAGCACTGAGAAGACAAGTTAGTGTAAGTAGGGAGGTAGCACTGAGAGTACAGGTTAGTGTAAGTAGGGACGTAGCACAGAGAGGATAAGTTAGTGTAAGTAGGGAGGTAGCACTAAAAAACAAGTTAGAGTAAGTAGAGAGGTAGCACTGAGAGGACAAGTTACAGTAAGTAGGGAGGTAGCACTGAGAGGACAAGTTAGTTTAAGTAGGGAGGTAGCACTGAGAGGACAGGTTAGTGTAAGTAGAGAGGTAGCACTGAGAGGACAAGTTAGAGTAAGTAGGGAGGTAGCACTAAAGGACAAGTTAGAGTAAGTAGAGAGGTAGCACTGAGAGGACAAGTTAGAGTAAGTAGGGAGGTAGCACTGAGAGGACAAGTTACTGTAAGTGGAGAGGTAGCTCTGAGAGAACAAGTTAGTGTAATTAGGGAGGTAGCACTGGGAGGACAAGTTAGTGTAGGTAGAGAGGTAGCACTGAGAGGACAAGTTAGAGTAAGTAGGGAGGTAGCACTGAGAGGACAAGTTACTTTAAGTAGAGAGGTAGCACTGAGAGAACAAGGTAGTGTAAGTAGAGAGGTAGCACTGAGAGGACAAGGTAGTGTAAGTAGAGAGGTAGCACTGAGATGACAAGTTGTAAGTAGAGAGTTAGCACTGAGAGGATAAGTTAGTGTAAGTAGGGAGGTAGCCCTGAGAGGACAAGTTAGTGTAAGCAGAGAGTCAGCACTGAGAGGACAAGGTAACGTAAGTAGAGAGGTAGCACTGAGAGGACAAGTTAGTGTAAGCAGAGAGGTAACACTGAGAGGAAAAGTTAGCGTAAGCAGAGAGGTAGCACTGAGAGGACAAGTTAGTGTAAGCAGAGAGGTAGCACTGAGAGGACAAGGTAGTGTAAGCAGAGAGGTAGCACTGAGAGGACAAGTTAGTGTAAGTAGAGAGGTAGCACTGAGAGGACAAGTTAGTGTAAGTAGAGAGGTAGCACTGAGAGGACAAGGTAGTGTAAGTAGATAGGTAGCACTGAGAGGACAAGGTAGTGTAAATAGATAGGTAGCACTGAGAGGACAAGTTAGTGTAAGTAGAGAGGTAGTACTGAGAGGACAAGTTGTAAGTAGAGAGGTAGCACTGAGAGGACAAGTTAGAGTAAGTAGGTAGGTAGCACTGAGAGGACAAGTTAGAGTAAGTAGGGACAGGGAGGTAGCACTGAGAGGACAAGTTAGAGTAAGTAGAGAGGTAGCACTGAGAGGACAAGTTAGAGTAAGTAGGGAGATAGCACTGAGAGGAAAAGTTAGTGTATGTAGAGAGGTAGCACTAAGAAGACAAGTTAGTGTAAGTAGGGAGGTAGCACTGAGAGTACAGGTTAGTGTAAGTAGGGAGGTAGCACAGAGAGGATAAGTTAGTGTAAGTAGGGAGGTAGCACTAAAAGGACAAGTTAGAGTAAGTAGAGAGGTAGCACTGAGAGGACAAGTTAGAGTAAGTAGGGAGGTAGCACAGAGAGGACACGTTAGTGTAAGTAGAGAGGTAGCTCTGAGAGAACAAGTTAGTGTAGGTAGAGAGGTAGCACTGAGAGGACAAGTTAGAGTAAGTATGGAGGTAGCACTGAGAGGACAAGTTAGTTTAAGTAGGGAGGTAGCACTGAGAGGACAGGTTAGTGTAAGTAGAGAGGTAGCACTGAGAGGACAAGTTAGTGTAAGTAGGGAGGTAGCACTAAAAGGACAAGTTAGAGTAAGTAGAGAGGTAGCACTGAGAGGACAAGTTAGAGTAAGTAGGGAGGTAGCACAGAGAGGACAAGTTAGTGTAAGTAGAGAGGTAGCTCTGAGAGAACAAGTTAGTGTAGGTAGAGAGGTAGCACTGAGAGGACAAGTTAGAGTAAGTATGGAGGTAGCACTGAGAGGACAAGTTACTTTAAGTAGAGAGGTAGCACTGAGAGGACAAGTTAGTGTAAGTAGAGAGGTAGCACTGAGAGGACAAGGTAGTGTAAGTAGAGAGGTAGCACTGAGAGGACAAGTTAGTGTAAGCAGAGAGGTAGCACTGAGAGGAAAAGTTAGTGTAAGCAGAGAGGTAGCACTGAGAGGACAAGTTAGTGTAAGCAGAGAGGTAGCACTGAGAGGACAAGGTAGTGTAAGCAGAGAGGTAGCCCTGAGAGGACAAGTTAGTGTAAGTAGAGACGTAGCACTGAGAGGACAAGTTAGTGTAAGCAGAGAGGTAGCACTGAGAGGACAAGGTAGTGTAAGTAAATAGGTAGCACTGAGAGAACAAGTTAGTGTAGGTAGAGAGGTAGCACTGAGAGGACAAGTTAGAGTAAGTAGGGAGGTAGCACTGAGAGGACAAGTTACTTTAAGTAGAGAGGTAGCACTGAGAGGACAAGTTAGTGTAAGTAGAGAGGTAGCACTGAGAGGACAAGGTAGTGTAAGTAGAGAGGTAGCACTGAGATGACAAGTTGTAAGTAGAGAGTTAGCACTGAGAGGACAAGTTAGTGTAAGTAGGGAGGTAGCCCTGAGAGGAAAAGTTAGCTTAAGCAGAGAGTCAGCACTGAGATGACAAGGTAACGTAAGTAGAGAGGTAGCACTGAGAGGACAAGTTAGTGTAAGCAGAGAGGTAGCACTGAGAGGAAAAGTTAGTGTAAGCAGAGAGGTAGCACTGAGAGGACAAGTTAGTGTAAGCAGAGAGGTAGCACTGAGAGGACAAGGTAGTGTAAGCAGAGAGGTAGCACTGAGAGGACAAGTTAGTGTAAGTAGAGACGTAGCACTGAGAGGACAAGTTAGTGTCAGCAGAGAGGTAGCACTGAGAGGACAAGGTAGTGTAAGTAAATAGGTAGCACTGAGAGGACAAGGTAGTTTAAGTAGAGAGGTAGCACTGAGAGGACAAGTTAGTGTAAGTAGAGAGGTAGCACTGAGAGGACAAGGTAGTGTAAGTAGAGAGGTAACACTGAGAGGACAAGTTAGTGTAAGTAGAGAGGTAGCACTGAGAGGACAAGGTAGTGTAAGTAGAGAGGTAACACTGAGAGGACAAGGTAGTGTAAGTAGAGAGGTAGCACTGAGAGGACAGGTTAGTGTAAGCAGAGAGGTAGCACTGAGAGGACAAGGTAGTGTAAGTAGAGAGGTAGCACTGAGAGGATAAGGTAGTGTAAGTAGAGAGGTAGCACTGAGAGGACAAGGTAGTGTAAGTAGAGAGGTAGCACTGAGAGGACAAGTTGTAAGTAAAGGGAGTGACATTGAGACAGCACCCTGGGGACGGGGGGTTGGGGGTGGAGTAAGTTTTGCGGTCAAATGTGTTGACAGACCGACGATCAAAGGGAATTAATCGGTTGATGGGCAGACGGCATTGGACTAAGTCGGCCTGGTGTGCTTAGGGAATGTTAGAATAACCGAGTGATTATTCGGAGATTTCTCCGTATAACGCCGGGGGTTATTCGGAGATATCTCCGTATAACGCTGGCCGTTATTCGTAGATTTTCCCATGATTCTTAGCGTTATACGCAGATTTTTTTGACTAGTTGCTTTAAGATTTTTAGAAATTCCCATGATCCGTGAGCCGCTATGGTCTCAGCGTTAAGGCATTCGATCCTTGAACTAAATCGGTTTTTCATTTCTTTTTTTTTCCAATTACTTTCCATGATCTTTAATTTATAATTATGAGGTTAGGATTAGGGCAGGGATTAGTATTAGTAGTATGCTGCATGCTAAAGTCTAAAGTTTTTTTGTTTGTTATGAACTGTTGGAAACCCCGCGCTTAGGCTTAGGCTTAGCCTTAGCCTTAGCAGGGGTGGATTAAGACTACACGGGGCCCCTGGCTGCAATTCAAACTGGGGCCCTATCCAGCCAGAGTCCCTTTAAATAAAATGATTGCTGACAGCTAATAATATAAGACTATAACTGTATCTTGTAACTAAATAGTCCATTGGTTCCTTTCTCATACTTTTTCTGTACTACGGGATCGGATTCATCAAAAAACCGAACACGAAGAAATAACTGTTTGCTGGTATCGTAAAACTGAGTGTAAAAAGATAATTTTTAAAAAAAGACAAATTTTTCAAAATATTATACCCCCCACAGGGATTCGAACCCGACACCGTTGGCACTACAAGCCTGTACGCTGCCACTAGACCACCAGATCCAATTGGGATATAATAATTTAAACGATATAAAAAGTATTCACTATCGGGTCCGAATAGCGATCAGATTGATACATAAGATTTTATTAATTCATTTAATTTATTATATTTTTATGGATTCATTCAAAAATTTGTCCACCTTTATTATAAAATATAATAAATTTGGGGGCCCCTAAATCATCGGGGGCCCCTGGCTTTAGCCCGTTCAGCCCCCCTCTTAATCCGCCATATAGCCTTAGTCATAGGCTACCACTAGTACTGAACACTTAATGTAACTAACGGCTATGGACTTTTCCCACTTGTGACGATGCAGATTGATTAAATTAATTTTAAAATCATTAATCTTTTTAAAATAAATTTTAATATTATTTATAAGCAATACAAACACTAAAAGTAATAAAACTAGATGAATGATTTTAATATTAATTTATTAAATCTTCATCGTTGTAAGTAAGTGGGAGAAGTCCATGGTCCATAATGACCATACTTCCATGTCAAAGATCCATAGCCATCTAAATGAAATCTAGTTGGGTTTGCCAAAGTTAAAACAAAAATAATAAAGAATTATTTTTTTTCGGTGGTCGGATAAAAAACAAGTACCAAGTAGAAAATTGCTAGGCAGCCGTTACTGTTACAACTGGTGCCAGGTGGGCTGGTGTTTCAGATCAGATGAATATTTTTTTTTCTTTTTTTAAAAGACTAAAAGCTAAAATGAAGTAATTATCAGTAAAATAACACTTAAAAGACGTATAGTATATACCTACTTTACACACGTACATATATTAATATATCAACATTATACTAATATACTATATTTTATAATAAATGACTAGTCCTTGTGCCTCCTTGGCTTGTGTTACTATTAGACTAGTCCTTGTGCCTCCTTGGCTTGTGTTACTATTAGACTAGTCCTTGTGCCTCCTTGGCTTGTGTTACTATTAGACTAGTCCTTGTGCCTCCTTGGCTTGTGTTACTATTAGACTAGTCCTTGTGCCTCCTTGGCTTGTGTTACTATTAGACTAGTCCTTGTGCCTCCTTGGCTTGTGTTACTATTAGACTAGTCCTTGTGCCTCCTTGGCTTGTGTTACTATTAGACTAGTCCTTGTGCCTCCTTGGCTTGTGTTACTATTAGACTAGTCCTTGTGCCTCCTTGGCTTGTGTTACTATTAGACTAGTCCTTGTGCCTCCTTGGCTTGTGTTACTATTAGACTAGTCCTTGTGCCTCCTTGGCTTGTGTTACTATTAGACTAGTCCTTGTGCCTCCTTGGCTTGTGTTACTATTAGACTAGTCCTTGTGCCTCCTTGGCTTGTGTTACTATTAGACTAGTCCTTGTGCCTCCTTGGCTTGTGTTACTATTAGACTAGTCCTTGTGCCTCCTTGGCTTGTGTTACTATTAGACTAGTCCTTGTGCCTCCTTGGCTTGTGTTACTATTAGACTAGTCCTTGTGCCTCCTTGGCTTGTGTTACTATTAGACTAGTCCTTGTGCCTCCTTGGCTTGTGTTACTATTAGACTAGTCCTTGTGCCTCCTTGGCTTGTGTTACTATTAGACTAGTCCTTGTGCCTCCTTGGCTTGTGTTACTATTAGACTAGTCCTTGTGCCTCCTTGGCTTGTGTTACTATTAGACTAGTCCTTGTGCCTCCTTGGCTTGTGTTACTATTAGACTAGTCCTTGTGCCTCCTTGGCTTGTGTTACTATTAGACTAGTCCTTGTGCCTCCTTGGCTTGTGTTACTATTAGACTAGTCCTTGTGTCTCCTTGGCTTGTGTTACTATTAGACTAGTCCTTGTGCCTCCTTGACTTGTGTTACTATTAGAATAGTCCTTGTGCCTCCTTGGCTTGTGTTACTATTAGACTAGTCCTTGTGCCTCCTTGGCTTGTGTTACTATTAGACTAGTCCTTGTGCCTCCTTGGCTTGTGTTACTATTAGACTAGTCCTTGTGTCTCCTTGGCTTGTGTTACTATTAGACTAGTCCTTGTGCCTCCTTGACTTGTGTTACTTTAAGAATAGTCCTTGTGCCTCCTTGGCTTGTGTTACTATTAGACTAGTCCTTGTGCCTCCTTGGCTTGTGTTACTATTAGACTAGTCCTTGTGCCTCCTTGGCTTGTGTTACTATTATTGGGGCTAGAACTAATGAAATCAATGTAACATTCTTATAGTTACAAATCAATTAGAGCTGACAAGACTAAGCACAACTATTTATTTTGATTTTTTTTAAAAAGCCATTATGTAAACATACGGAATTGTATTAATATTATTATTATTTTTTAAAGAAATCTCCGTACAACGCCGGGGGTTATTCGGAGATTTCTCCGTATAACGCCGGGCGTTATTCGGAGATATCTCCGTATAACGCCTCCCTTAGAATAATAATTGAGAGGGGGGGGAGAAAGTTACAGCGGTGGTTGTGTGTTTGGGTTTGGGAACGTGGTCTGGGGAAGATACAGTCACGTGGTCTGAGGAAGATACTGTCACATGGTCTGAGGAAGATACTGTCACATGGTCTGAGGAAGATACTGTCACATGGTCTGAGGAAGATACTGTCACATGGTCTGAGGAAGATACTGTCACGTGGTCCGAGGAAGACACTGTCACGTGGTCTGAGGAAGATACTGTCACGTGGTCCGAGGAAGATACTGTCACGTGGTCCGAGGGAGATACTGTCACGCGGTCTGGGGAAGATACTGTCACGTGGTCTGAGGAAGATAATGTCGCTTGGTCTGAGGAATATACTGTCACGTGGTCCGAGGAAGATACTGTCACTTGAACTGAGGAAGATACTGGCACGTGGTCTGAGGAAGATACTGTCACGTGGTCCGAGCAAATACTGTCACGTGATCTGAGGAAATACTGTCACGTGGTCTGAGGAAGATACTCGCACGTGGTGCGAGCAAATACTGTCACGTGATCTGAGGAAGATACTGTCACGTGATCTAAGGAAGATACTGTCACGTGATCTAAGGAAGATACTGTCACCTGGTCTGAGGAAGATACTGTTAACTGATCTGATGAAGATACTCTCACATGGTCAGAGGAAGATACTGTCACGTGGTCTGAGTGTCAGGGTATGAGAATCACTGCGAATGATTGTTGTGAGATTGTTGTGAGATTGTTGTGAGCCAGTGTTGGAGTCGGGTCAAGGCGTTGTTGACGGGTATGAACTCCTATCACGGGAATAATGTCTAGTGATGTCTGAGTGAACTTCTGGTCACACGGGATATGTCAGGGACATGACCAGAGGACACGTCAGGGTCAGTTGAGACCAGTTGGGGGGGTATATAAGAGAGTAGTCGAGACGAGTGCGGTGTGTGGCAGAGAGTTGGGTAGTTCGCACAGTGTTGTGTTTTCTTCACATCGATTAAATCTTTCGCCTTTTACTAAAGATTTATCTGAGATTTCTGTGAGACTTTAAAGTTATAAGTGCATTCAGAGGATTGTGCATGAGTGAATTTTTTCAGCTACATGTGAGTAATGTTTAAAAGAATTACGGTTAAAGGGGTGTCACTTTCAAGTGCACACCACCCTAACACACTTTCCTTAACAATTTATGGAAAAGAAGCGTATAACATTACGCCACCAGAAATAATAGACTGTTTAATAAAAGAAATAAAAATATCATGGAAGGACGTAAAGGCTCTGTACCAATTCGAGGATCCACTCAAGTGGTTCCTCAAATTTGGAAGAGAAGCAGAACAGAAGCACTTCGAAAACTTGCACTGCAAAACATTTCAGGTTGGAGTTGCACAGCAAATTAGTTTTGAACATGTGGGCAGAGAAAGAAGGAAGGTGGTTGTCCACTGGGTCCCCCCAACCATGCCTAAGGAGGGGGTGGAAGAAATGCTCTCGTTTCTGAGCAAGGAAAACGTAGAGGCACACCCTCATAAAGGAAGACCGGACCGGTGGACAGTCCTTTACAGACCGGACAATGAAGCTAGTGTTCCACATTATATTTACCTAGATTGTGGACAGGTAAAAAATAAGAGAGTGCTGCTCCTGGTCCCTGGCAGAGGGCAGGCCTGCTTTCTGTGCGGGTCGCAGGAACACTGGACCAGCAAGTGTGGCAGGAAAACTTCAGCGGGAGAGGGGGTGGGGGATAAGACAGGAGAAGGTTCGAGTGATCACAAAGACAAGCCAGGTGTGCCGGCGACTAAGCCGGTGGCAGCCCCAGTAGCGGCCCCCGCTACAGCCCCCCTGGCTGCCCCCGTTACAGTTCCCGTGGCGGTCCCATTGGTGGCCCCCGTGTCTGTCCCCGTGACGGCCCCAGCTAAAGGTTCAACGGCAGAGGCGTTGCCAGGCCCCACTCCGGTTCTCGGAGAGGCAAGGAGTGCCACACCCGAGGAGGGCTGGCAAATTAAAATGTATAAAAAGAACAACAACAGAAAAACAACAGAGACAACAGCAGGAGGGATTTCCCCTAAGACAAGATCATACGCCGACGCTGTCACTCATGGGAGTCCTCCCAGCACAAATGAACCACTCCAGAAAGCGTGGAAGGCAACGAAAAGACACCATCAAGACGAAGACTCAGAGACGGACGAGATAAAATATAAGAAATATGACTGGTTTCCCGAGGACGATTCAATAGAAGACAGTGATAGTCAGAGTGTGTCAACAGAAGACAGTGATTAGTCAGAGTGTGTCAACAGAAGACAGTGATTAGTCAGAGTGTGTCAACAGAAGACAGTGATAGTCAGAGTGTGTCAACAGAAGACAGTGATTAGTCAGAGTGTGTCAACAGAAGACAGTGATAGTCAGAGTGTGTTTTTAAGAATGAAAGAAATGTAACCTTTTACTATTAAAAACCCATTAATGTCAAAAAATCACAGTGTTGTGCGGTCAGACCGGTCAGGGTAGACCGGGGAGCTGCAGGGTTGCAGTAACACAGAGAGCTGAGGTTTAATGTCGCCCAGAAGCGGTTAGGTTCGGACCGAGGGGACTTAAACGCTTTGTGTATTTACGTAGAGCTGTAAGAGGACTTGAGCATGGGCCCAGGATGGTCGAGTCGGACCGAGGGCATGCTCGAATATTAAGCCATTTGTAGATAGATGTATTTGATGTCTAGGCGGGACCGCCAGTTTATACAATTGTACATAGCAGAATAAACAGTGATTTGTACCCGGAAAAGCACAGTGTTGTGCGGTCAGACCGGTCAGGGTAGACCGGGGAGCTGCAAGGTTGCAGTAACACAGAGTTGAGTTTAACGTCGCCCAGAAGCGGTCGGGTCGGACCGAGGGGACTTGGAAACTTTGTGTATTTACGTAGATCTGAAGAGGACTTGAGCATGGGCCCAGGAGCGGTCGAGTCGGACCGAGGGCATGCTTGAGCATACAGCCAGTTATATACAGATGTATTTGATGTCAAGGCAGACAGCCAGTTTGTACAGTTGTGTATAGCAGAATAAACATTGCATTGTTAAGCAGACTTGTGTCATCTCTTGTGTATGTTGTGTGTAGCGGAGAGCAAGGTACAATCCACCTAAACATAGAGACTTAACACTGAGGAAGGTACTGTCACGTGGTCAGAGGAAGATACTGTCACGTGGTCCGAGCAAATACTGTCACGTGATCTGAGGAAATACTGTCACGTGGTCTGAGGAAGATACTGTCGCGTGGTGCGAGCAAATACTGTCACGTGATCTGAGGAAGATACTGTCACGTGATCTAAGGAAGATACTGTCACGTGATCTAAGGAAGATACTGTTAACTGATCTGATGAAGATACTCTCACATGGTCAGAGGAAGATACTGTCACGTGGTCTGAGGAAGGTACTGTTACGTGGTCAGAGGAAGATACTGTCACGTGGTCTGAGGAAGGTACTGTCACGTGGTCTGAGGAAGATACTGTCACGTGTTCTGAGGAAGTTAAGGTCCCCTTGTCTGAGGAAGATATTGTTTTCTTATCCTAAAAAGATATTAAAATTAAACTTAACCTTATATATGTAATAAAGTAAGTCCCATGACCGATGGTCGTAGGGGATCCCTAATGTTTCCATTAGAGCTTACTCGGGGCTTGTTTATACCTGGTGGGTGCCCCAATTAATTGCCAGGGGTCAGCGGAGAACTTTCTTAGCGTATCATTTATATTGTGGCTTTGCGCGGGCTCGATCCCACGCCCCACAGCTTTGTATATGTGCATACACTTAAAAAGTAAATAAGAATTAAATAACCCGTAAAACAAATTTTTTGACCATAAATCCCTTATATATGAGAAATAACTTAAAGTATTGATTATGTTCAAAAAGTAGGAAAGCCGTTCACCGCGAGAAATGGTCTCAGTAGGTTACTTCTTGCAGTGCCGCCAGAGACATTTGGCCCTCGGGCGGTCCTCGGAACGTGATCCAAAATGTCAGAGGCAAGAGTTCTCCATACTCGTGTGACACGTGACATGCGATATGCCTCACTGGTTCTCATGCCACAGACACGATCTGCCTGAGTGAGTCTCACATTGGACGGATTGTCTGGTTCAGTTGTTTTCTGGATAGGGAGATGATCTTATTCAGTGATTCTTGCCCTCGTGAGTTGAACTGCTTCGCTGAGTCGCACACAGTGTAAGGGTTCTGCTGTAGTGATTCCGATATTACGGATTTGATGTCGTCCAGTTTTTATAAATAAAAATAACAAATAAAAAAAACAACCAAAAAAAAACCTTTGATGTCCCATACGCGGTGCGAAATAAACTCCGCTTTGATCGAATCCATGGCGAGGTCTCTGAACTAATGTCTCGCGCCGGTATTGATTGACAGTGATGTTTCCTACAGCTATAAATTATCATCTAAAATAGCCACACACACACAAAAAACAACAACAATCCTCCATCCCTCCCCCTACACATGTTAAGTTCCAGTAATACGAGATGGTCCTAACACACATATGACATCGCCATCAGTAAAATGTGGTATGATAGATGGCATTTGACATTTTGTATCGATCAAACTGAACAGGCCCCAATTTTAAGCAGTGGTTCTCGACTTGAAGCGCCTCTTGGATGTCATTATGATTGACCGAAAGGCCACGGTGTTCTTTTTTGAAAATTAAACTTCTAATATTTGTTCCTTTTGTTTCACAAACTCTCATTTAATTTCTTTTTTTTAATTATTATTCCCAAACCATCCAGTAAATCCCCAGTTGTTTAGGAAATAAACGAGGTGTACAGACGTGGGCTGGCGGGGGGGGGCTGGAGGGGCGAGGTGTACAGACATGGACTGGCGGGGAGGGCGAGGTGTACAGACATGGACTGGCGGGGGGGAGGGAGGTGTACAGACATGGACTGGCGGGGGGGGGAGGGCGAGGTGTACAGGCGTGGGCTGGCGGGGGGGGCGAGGTGTACAGACGTGGGCTGGCGGGGGGGGCGAGGTGTACGGACATGGACTGGCGGGGGGGGGCGAGGTGTACAGACATAGACTGGCGGGGGGGTGAGGTGTACAGACATGGACTGGCGGGGGGGGCGAGGTGTACAGACATGGACTGGCGGGGGGGCGAGGTGAACAGACATGGACTGGCGGGGGGGCGAGGTGTACAGACATGGACTGGCGGGGGGGCGAGGTGTACAGACATGGGCTGGCCGGGGGGGGGGCGAGGTGTACAGACATGGACTGGCGGGGGGGCAAGGTGTACAGACATGGACTGGCGGGGGGCGAGGTGTACAGACGTGGGCTGGCGGGGGGGCGAGGTGTACAGACATGGACTGGTGGGGGGCGAGGTGTACAGACATGGACTGGTGGGGGAGCAGGGTTGTACAGACATGGACTGGCGGGGGGCGAGGTGTACAGACATGGACTGGCGGGGGGGGGGCGAGGTGTACAGAGGTGGGCTGGCCGGGGGGCGAGGTGTACAGACATGGACTGGCGGGGGGGCGAGGTGTACAGACATGGACTGGCGGGGGCGAGGTGTACAGACATGGACTGGTGGGGGCAAGGTGTGCAGACAGGGACTGGCGGGGGGGGGCGAGGTGTACAGACATGGACTGGCGGGGGGCGAGGTGTACAGACATGGACTGGCGGGGGGCGAGGTGTACAGACATGGACTGGCGGGGGGGGGAGAGGTGTTACAGACATGGACTGGTGGAGGGGCGAGGTGTACAGACATGGACTGGCGGGGGGGAGGGGGAGGTGTACAGACATGGACTGGCGGGGGGGGGGCGAGGTGTACAGACGTGGGCTGGAGGGGGGAAAGGGGTTCAAGGCGTATTTAATTTAAGAACTACTGTCAGTGGCGCATGTAAAACGAGCACAGTAACAAAATAAAGACACATATAAGATCTGACATATATGTCGAATAAGTTACATAAGGAGATGACACGTGTATGACGTATACCACAAAAGTCAAGTGTCAGAGGGAAATGACGTATGTTACATATCAAGAACATCGGGTATACGCATACGGCACGGTATCTATACATATATTATGTATTTATTTAAAGTTTTTTTAATTTCTTTAAATTTATAGAGTTAAATATTGCTTAACGTGAGCTAAATAACATTATAAATAAATATATCAATTGACAATAATGATGATATCTCTCGACATCCCTTTAACGAGCCTTATATCGTCTCAGATTGAAAATAGAAATATATATGTCTATAATGCTTTTCAATTTGTGTCAACGATTCCACGTGACGCTGCAAACCTCATCAATAATGCCTTCGTCACGCCCTCGATCTATCATCAAATCCTCGTGCCGTCATCCTCGTGGTTCAATTTAAAAACCGATTCCTCATCAGGATTAACGGATTGCCGTGCTCCAATAGTACATCCGTTTGTGTGGTGGCTGGGAACTGGTGTAACGAGGGCACAGAAAAGTGAATTCTTGTAACCAACCCCCATCGCAATACACGACAGCTTAACTCTACTTTGTGATCAAGTATTTAATGCTGAATCCTGCAAGTAGTTTTCAATACATTTTTGTTGGCCATGTTTGAGAACATGATTTGAAATCATCAGTTAAGTCAATACAATAAGTTCAGTTAAGTCAATACAATAAGTTCAGTTGAGTCAATAAAATAAGTTCAGTTGAGTCAATACAATAAGTTCAGTTAAGTCAATACAATAAGTTCAGTTGAGTCAAAACAATAAGTTCAGTTGAGTCAATACAATAAGTTCAGTTAAGTCAATACAATAAGTTCAGTTAAGTCAATACAATAAGTTCAGTTGAGTCAATAAAATAAGTTCAGTTGAGTCAATACAATAAGTTCAGTTAAGTCAATACAATAAGTTCAGTTAAGTCAATACAATAAGTTCAGTTGAGTCAATAAAATAAGTTCAGTTAAGTCAATACAATAAGTTCAGTTAAGTCAATACAATAAGTTCAGTTAAGTCAATACAATAAGTTCAGTTGAGTCAATAAAATAAGTTCAGTTGAGTCAATACAATAAGTTCAGTTAAGTCAATACAATAAGTTCAGTTGAGTCAAAACAATAAGTTCAGTTAAGTCAATACAATAAGTTCAGTTAAGTAAGTACAAAAGAACCGAAATCCTTTGTGTTGAATTTCACATTTAAAAAAGATGGAATAAGTGATGTGGTTCATTCTTGGTTGTAAATATTGAGCCACTCGTATTTTTGTTTATTGATGAATGTGTGTATGTTCAGTAATGTTGAACTAGTACGCAGGTGTGGTGAGTTACAATGTAATGTCAAGCGTAGTTAAAAACTGAAAGTAACTTTCGCATGGTTCCTAAGCAATATTTTCTTATTACACATTAAAATACTTCAGAATTCGCGTGACAAGGGAAATATATTCCCATATTAAAGATAACAATTATTTGCAAACTAACCCAGACGGGACAGACGGGACGTGACATACATTGCAAATTATCAACATACATAATTTGCAATGTATGTCACGTCGGTCTGTCCGTGACGCTGCTAATTTTAGAAAGCAGCGCACCAAATTACTGCACCAAAAATAACTCTTTTCGAACGTTCCACATAAAATTGTGCAATATGAAAATAAATGAATAAAATAATCAAAACAACCCGTAAAAAACCAAGTTTTTGACTATAAATCCTTTACGTATGAGACGTAACTAAAAGAATGTTCATTATAACACGCAGCGCAAGACCATCCAAAAATACAAAATTGCAGTTGTGTCGTAAAACGTGTTTAATATAATGCGCACCGATCAGGAATAGGTTTATAAAAAGTGTTGTCAGTAAAATACGCACCTTATTGCGCGACAGAAAGGTTGTTCAATATAATACGCACCGCGACGCTCTATCTCAAAAAATAGCATGATACATAGGAATAAATAAAATAATCTAAAAAATCAATAATTTAATTACGGTACATGCGATCGATCTGAAATTTTGATACATTGTTTTTATCATCGGTACGAAACTGCCTGCAAAATTTCAGCTCGCTATCTTGCGAGCAAGTGGGTTAAAAATCGATCAAAAGTTTTGGCGAC
>CALYLW010002792.1:0-29612 GCA_944989445.1 Ampullaceana balthica | reverse complement strand
CTATTACATTATTAACAAATATTCTACTTATTAAAGTAATTTTAATAATATGATAGTTCTTTTAAGTGGGGGTGTACGGGATTTCGGCTCCAACTCCGGCAAATCCAGAATACGTCTACTTTTTAAAAAAAATCCGGCTCCGGCAGGTTAAACTTCATAAATCCCGCTTGCCGGTAGATTCCTAATTCATATATATGTATAAATATACATATATATATATATATACATATATATATATATTCATAATGGCTCCAGCAAATCAGGAATCCGGCCATTTTAAGAAATCTGATTTCGACTCCAGCCGGATTTCAATTCATAAATTCGGAAAAATTCAGTACAAGCCGGATTTCAAAATTTTGCATCTGGTACATCACTACTTTTAAGTGGAAATTTTATATTTTAACACAGTTTAATAGTGAAGTGTAATTTAAGTATTAAAATGAAATATTTTAATTAGTTGTTAATTAAAAACATTTTTTGAAAATGTGACGTACTTTAGGTGGGAGGGGTCCCGAGATTTGTGACAGTTTGTAACAGGGGGGACGGGGGGGGGGTCCAAAATGGTCAAAAATAGCGTGACGTACTTTATGGACGCCCCTTTTAACCTGCAACCAAACACGATGGCGATGGCTCGCTTGTTTCTTAAAATATTTCGTTAATGATCTCCAAATCGGTTAAACATTATACTATTGATGGAGAACTAATTATAATTACTATGAGTAAAGTATAACGTCAGCAAAATAGCATCTATTATCAATAACATTTTAAGCAATAATACAGTGCAAATACAATTGATGAAATGGCTCAAGATTTTAGAGATTAATTGTGTGGCTATCTCGGTTTTCTATTCAACTTTCTTAGTCCACTCTCCAAGGAATTGACACTTTACTTTTAGCATAAGTGCGGCTTACAAAGAAAACAAAACTGCAAAGAATAATTATGTGTTAAAGAAATCCATGGCCAAAGTTTAAACTCCTATTTACAAATAAACTTATAAAGGAAGTGTGCAAATTAAAAGACATTCTATTGTCATTTCTGGCGTATGTATTTTTACGAACGCCTCACTAAAAAGCACCATTATTGAACTATTTATAACTAGATTGTTCCGGGGCGCCGTGGCGCCTTCGGCACCCACTTCTTTTAGGGCGCCTAAGGCGCCCACCTTATTCATAAGCAAAAATTAAACTTGCTGAAATGTTCACAAAGTATTTTTATAGGGGCCGTCCATAAAGTACGCCACTTTTTTTGTCAAAACCCCAAGTATCTTATCCTTGTTTGATAAATACGAAATATTAAACTTCCTGAAATGTACACAAAGTATTTTATAATTATAAATCATCAAATCCTATTTTTACATCGTTCCCTTTTTCCAAAATTAAGATATAAGCTAAAGCAATGACGTCATATAATATATTTTTTACAGCGCGTCTTTAATTTGTAATTAATTTGCACACCTTTTGATGCACACCTTGTGTTAAATATAAGATCAACCAATGACGTCATATTAAATATTTTTACAGCGCTAATCACCACACGATTTTTTAAAACTGCTATAGACTGTTGTACATCATCAGCGTTCCACATCCAATGAGTGAGCCACTTGGGCTTTTATATTATTTATGATGTTGTAATTTAGACGATTTAATTTAGCGGCAAGAATGATGAGAAGATCATATTATTTTCATTCCTTTAATTTAGGTTAAATTGTTATCTAAACGTTTAAGCGATATAATATTACTTATTTGTATTGCTTACACTTTGTATTGCATTTAACTAAGTAGTATTTATAGTAATATTTATTTAGAAGAAAAAATACATTTCTAGAATGCTAGTTATTTAAAATTTAGAACACTACAAATGTAATACTCTTTATTGTCCTATATTCTTTGGCGTAATACCACGTCCTCTTCTTTCTTCTTGTGCAAATTATGTTTATATAAGTGGCGCCGCACTTAATTTCAATCTCTTTAATAAGGGATAACATTTAAATAAATTGTTATGATTCTTCTACCACCAGTATAGACTGAGTTCAATTTAAACAATTTCTTGTCAATGGTTCGCTTCATTCGATTTTAAATGTTTCATAAAATTAGTTACTTGCAAAACGAACATTCAATAACTTAGCATTGACTATGTTGCATCAAAAACTATATACCGAGTGATAATATTATTGATACTTATAAACTCTACGTTTTTTAACTCCTCATCAAATTGTCTAATAAAAAATATATTTCTTAAAATCTAGGCTTATCCATCTTTCAAAAATACAGATTTACCGTATTTTCACGCATATTCCCCGCACACGCAGATAACCCGCCCACGCTTATACCCCGCACAATCATATCACGGTGAACCACTCTAGGAGATGTAATTACCGTACTATATTTTCACAACTCTATCAATACCATGAATACAAAAATATCTCTTATTACTTAAAAAGTAATTGTTTATTTTAATAAAAATATTATAAATAATTATACAATTATAATTTTGATATTTATTCGATTGGCTAAACGTAAACAAGTGTGTACTATTTTTTCCGGTACACCGTACCATCAGACAACTGCAGTCGTTATACAAAACATTCGATTTACAACATGAACGAGAATTGCTTCCAAACCGGTTTAAACTGGACTATTCGATTCCGACGTTAATCCGGGGAGACACGTATAATACCAGAAGTGATCAGTTTGTTCATGTTGCCTATTTATGTGAACACATTTTAACATAATCTTCTAGAGCAGAGGTCTCCAAACATTTCTGCTGGAGGGCCGCATTAATTGTCAAACAGCAGTTTGTGGGCCGACTACACAGTAGACTCAAGAGGTCCAAATAAGAAAGAATCAAAACATAGATGTTTGTTTTAATATATATATATATTTAATAGTATTATATTAATAATATAATATTATATTAAATTTAATATTTAATAATACATTGATACACTGCATATGAACACCTGTATTAGTGGGAATGGTGAAATTGTTTCCTGGATAACAAAAAAGTAGATACTTCTGGCTTTAGATTTGATGTCCCTAACATCAACAGTGACCTGAGATTACCATCAGACAAGTAGGTCTCAAATTGTTCTTCACGCATCAATGACCTCCAGCTGCAGTTCATATGAGCAACTGGCCACATCTGCTTCAAATGGAATTTGAAATAGCCTCACTTCTTTTGCCTTTGAATCCAAGTCAGAAAACCGCTCCTGAAACTAAAGCTGGAGGCCTTTGATGATCTCGCATGCAAATGATGTGAGGAACTCAGCTGTTGCTTCAGCCATGAAGACCCTACACTGCTGAAAGTGTGTCAAGTTGTTGGCCTGTACTTGTTCCAAAAACAAGACAAGTTTAGATCTGAAGGCCTTTAGGTGTTTGTATAGATCAGAAACTAGATTTATCTCTCCTTGTAGTTTTAGGTTCAGAAAGTTTAAATGACCAGTAATGTCTGCAGCAAAGTCCAAATTCCCATACCCACTCTTCGACAGACAGTAATTGCTGTGACTATCCTTTACTTTCTAGGAAGTCATGTATTTCCTTTTTTAATTCAAATACTCTACTCAGAACTTTCGCACCACTCTCCCTTGTGTCAAGAAACCCTGCTTGAAAACTGGAATTGGTAGTTGATATACAATTCAGTAAATTACATAAAACTAAATTTTAAAAAGTTTTTTTTATATACTTTCTTGTAGGTTTCTGGTTTAAATTAAAAAAAAATTGTATTCTTATTTTAAATTACTCTCCATACGCTTCTTTCTCTTCGTTATAAAATTTATTATATTGTAAAGAAAATAACAAAGAAATGTGTTCTATTTCAGAAAAAAAAAGTTTTATTTTGTGTTAAATCTACAAATATATAATACTTAAGTGTAATCTGTATTGACATAGTGCTGCACCACAGAGCCCCAGTGGTCACCTGACAAAACTGCTTTGTCTTATTGATATATGTGTCAATATGTGTCAATATTACACTTGACTGTCACCTTGCCAACCTGCTCTGTCTTATGTATATATGTGTCTATTGATCTGGCCTGTTACACCTAAGGTTGGTCGAATCTTATATATTCTTTTATATTGTATCAGTATTTAAAGGGACGCTTCTTCAATTGAAAGTGTTTTTTTTTCCTTTTCCAGGAAACCCATTTCACACATAAATAGAAGAAGATTTTTTTTAAAAAAGAAAATATTTCTATGTTTTTGTTTCTTCCATATTGCCTCTGAAACAAGAAAATTGTTTTCTTAACCACATTTCTACATGTGGGTTGTATTATGTTATTATATTATATTATACTAGAAATAATGAGTCTGGTACAAAAGTAATTGCGTTCTTACATAGAGCCAAACAACGCAATCATTGCATGTGATATATATTCCTCACATCCCCCTCCCCAAGCTGTCGTCTTCACACTCCACTGTGTCATTTTCCAACAACTCTCTCTCTTGTATGACGTTCGTGCGTGAGGTCTATGCAACAAGAATATTGGTCAAACAATAAGCTAACAAAGAGTCATACAAAACAAAATTTGAAGTATCATGGATTTGTGGTAGATAATAAGAAAAACCCGTAAAAAACCAAGTTTTTGACTATAAATCCTTTATGTACGAGAAGTAATTAAAAGAATGTTCATTATAATACGCAGCGCCAGACCATCCAGAAATACAAAATTGCAGTTGAGTCGTAAAACATGTTTAATATAATGCGCACCGATCAGAAATATGTTTATAAAAAGAGCTGTAAATAAAATACGCACCTTGTTGCGCGACAGAAAGGTTGTTCAATATAATACGCACCGCGACGCTCTATCTCAAAAAATAGCATGATACATAGGAATAAATAAAATAATCTAAAAAATCAATAATTTAATTAGGGTACATGCGATCGATCTGAAATTTTGATACATTGTTTTTATCATCGGTACGAAACTGCCTGCAAAATTTCAGCTCGCTATCTTGCGAGCAAGTGGGTTAAAAATCGATCAAAAGTTTTGGCGACAAGCAAGCAAGGTCCGCCGCAGACACCACGAGTTAATATAAAGGATTTAATAAGAAAAACCCGTAAAAAACCAAGTTTTTGACTATAAATCCTTTATGTACGAGAAGTAACTAAAAGAATGTTCATTATAATACGCAGCGCCAGACCATCCAGAAATACAAAATTGAAGTTGTGTCGTAAAACATGTTTAATATAATACGCACCGATCAGGAATATGTTTATAAAAAGAGCTGTCAATAAAATACGCACCTTATTGCGCGACAGAAAGGTTGTTCAATATAATACGCACCGCGACGCTCTATCTCAAAAAATAGCATGATACATAGGATTAAAAAAAATAATCTAAAAAATCAATAATTTAATTACGGTACATGCGATCGATCTGAAATTTTGATACATTGTTTTTATCATCGGTACGAAACTGCCTGCAAAATTTCAGCTCGCTATCTTGCGAGCAAGTGGGTTAAAAATCGATCAAAAGTTTTGGCGACAAGCAAGCAAGCAAGCAAGCAAGCAAGGTCGGTCGGTCGGCCGCAGACACCACGAGTTAATATAAAGGATTTAAAAATCACTTTTCATAAAGAATTGGCGTCATTTCTTCATTTAAAGTCGCTGTGATTGATTGTCATGATTGGATATCACATCTCACATTGGAAATACATTTTTAAATCTTTTGTTGCTATCCTGTACTTGGTTGATAGCTTGATTTAACACTTAAGAAAGTAAAGATGACTTTGTTAGTGGAGTACTAAATAGTAGGCTTAAGGCATTTTATGAGCAGCCAATAATAACTTTAGCACTAGCCACTGGCTGGGACAATAAACAATCAAAGGGGCTACTTCAGTGCATGAGAATAATCAACAGCCATTATGTGGCAACTCTTAGGAGACAGTCAAGCATCTACTGATAAAATGCCTCGCGGTTGTCGGGGAAATGGATAGAGAAAGCCCAATACCTGTGGAAAAGTATCTTAATGGCCTTGTCTGCTTGATGAGGCTTGCCTGTGATAAATTGAGCCAGGTCGGTCCTAAAAACGTATAGCTCGTCCCCAAAAGAGAAGGTCGTGTATTTAGTACATTGGAATGGATTTCAAATTCCAGTCGATCTTTACATGACTCTTTATTCATCTCAGTTCCATTCATTTATTTTTATTCACTGATCTATTCCTCGTACGATGATTCTTGCACGCATAAATATAAACTACCAAACTTTACTCGGCAATCACAAAATATGATTTGTGGAAATTAAATAGATAATTGGGTATATAAGAAGATGATTGAGGATATTAGATTCGTTGATTGAGGGCATCAAATGATATTATAGAGGGCATTGCTGTTAATGATTGAGGGTATGGGATCAGATGATTGATAAACGTCGCAGAGATAAGCCAGTTTTTAATTTTTTTTATTAGGATTTACATTTCGTGCTCTAGCATGGAAAAACACAGAATAGTTCGATAAGGGACTGTTTGACAGCTATCCAAGCACACGTCAAATTTAGTTATAAATTAAAAGTAAATTGTACGTGGTTTTTGGCTGAAATTTTTATTGCACACTAAATTTGCACACTTAAGCACTGAAGCGTTCATTTGACATATCAAAGATACACACATATTAAAACTAAAAATAGGATATATATATATCAATATACATAATTCCCGTTGTCTGTGTGTATGGTTTGAATGTAATGTAATGCTGTTAGGTGACGCTGCGATCGATTTTGTTTTATAAGCAGCGCACCGCATTACTGCACCAAAAATAACACTTTTCGAACGTTCCGCATAAAATTGTTCAATATGATTATAAATAAATCAAATAAAAATAAAAAAATAAATGAAGTTCTGTATTAAGTTATTTTTTAATATAATGTTTATTTATTTTGAAAAATTTCGTCATTTTTGACGGGTGATACACTAGTATATATATAACTTACAAATTGATGCTATCAATACTAATGATTTAATGATGGCAATAAATTAATTGTCATATCCCCTTTCAAATGTCATTTTTCTAACACTTAATTTTTTTAAAATTAAAAGTTCATGTTTTAACTCTCGTTTTACTCCGCTTATATCATGAAAGAAGAGGATGAAGACGTAACATAAAAACAAAAGATTACGTTTTCCTCCTAAATGTAGCACTTTCATTAAAACATGTTAATGATTAAACCAATGTAGTTGAGACGTACGCCCATGTTTTCGCAAAAAATAATTCTTTTAATAAATCAAACGTCACAGATACATTTCGTATGTTTGCTTTGACAGTAAAGAAATGATTTTTGGCACATGGCATACGTGCCATTCAGTTGAACAAATGTTAACGCTATACATTATAAATTTACTGAAAAATTTCAGCTCATTATCCTAGATATTCTACTAGAGATCATATATTAATAAAATATTGGAATAACGTTTCAAGTAATGTATCGAAAGACGAAGAAATGACATCCTTAGTATTTTTGTTCAGCATACTGGTTACAATAACAAGTGCAGGTTTGCATTTATCCATTCGTATTTTTCATTTATTTACTTTTCTTACAATACAAATATATTTGAAATTTTGTTTAGATTTCTTAATATTTTTTAGATATAAAATATATGTTCAAAGTATTGATCTTTAATTGAACTATCATAAAAATGTCTTAGCAATATGTTCATTTTCTTCACGTATAATTCTTGATGTAAAGTTTTTCGAACATACTTAAATTATATCATGAACGTTAAATTTATTTCTTTAAACACATTAATTGAACCAGGTAGCCGCAGGAGAAATATTTTTTTATATGTATATGCACTTATGCATTAAAGGCGTGTGGTTGTTGTTGTTTGGTTGTGTTATAATATTATATTTGTTATCAATTTCTTCACTAGGGCATCAGTTTGTAGCCAATCCAACAATTCTAGAAATCGGCTTGACGAATAACTTACAGATTAAATGTACCGCTACAAAAGACAAAACACTCGCTTTGACAACACAAATACGAATTCTCTTCTCTAGCAATAAGGACCAACCCGTGTATCATTTGTTGAGTTTGGTTGACTCTTTCTCTGGACTTTATGACACTTCAGGAGCTTTAGATTCAGGCGAGATCGTTGGAAACGGAACGTCTAAACTGAGACTCAAGTGGAACAATCCGAAACATGACAGAGCTGGTGTGTACAAATGTGAGGTCAGGGAGAAAATCGTCCAAGGGGTCCTGAAAGTTAAGTCCCTAACTTTGAATGTCAGTGCTGTCGTACCGGATCAAGAAAGTGCCTTAGAGTTCATTCAAACAATTACCAGTGAGTTAGAGAAGGTGAAAGAGAATTTAGCGAGAAAAAATTGCAACATACTAACTAAGTGGCCAACTTTATAAATGGAAAATCAAAGTTTTCCCGTGTTTCAAATTTCTTTCAAGGGCGGCGCTACTATCTATCGGCATATTCCAATGTTCTTGTGACGGAAGACGCAGAGGCTATGTGTGAAATATTTGGCGGCTACCTTGTTGAGATAGACAGTGCTGAGGAAAATCAGTTCATCGTAAGTTTCTTGAGTAACTTTACCCAATATCAGATGGTACTTACTGGTGGAAGTGACGAGATATTGGAGAAAAACTGGACGAATGCACACAGCCAAACGCCAGTTAAATACATCAATTGGTATTCAGGAGAAAGTGATGGAGGCCGAGGTGAAAACTGTCTCTTCTTTTACAGGGCCGTTGGGTGGGCCATTATTGATTATAAATGTGTTAACGGTGTTACTGATAATATTTCAGGTTATATGTGCGAGATACCCGAGTATGTGTTAACGGTGTTACTGATAATATTTCAGTTTATCTGTGCGAGATACCCGAGTATGTGTTAACGGTGTTACTGATAATATTTCAGGTTATCTTTGCGAGATACCCGAGTATGTGTTAACGGTGTTATTGATAATATTTCAGGTTATCTGTGCAAGATACTCGAGTATGTGTTAACGGTGTTACTGATAATAATTCAGGTTATCTGTGCGAGATACCCGAGTATGTTTTAACGGTGTTACTGATAATATTTCAGGTTATCTGTGCGAGATACCCGAGTATGTGTGTAACGGTGTTATTGATAATATTTCAGGTTATCTGTGCGAGATACCCGAGTATGTGTTAACGGTGTTAATGATAATATTTCAGGTTATCTGTTGCGAGATACCCGAGTATGTGTTAACTGTGTTATTGATAATATTTCAGGTTATCTGTGCGAGATACCCGAGTATGTTTTAACGGTGTTACTTATAATATTTCAGGTTATCTGTGCGAGATACCCGAGTATGTGTTAACGGTGTTACTGATAATATTTCAGGTTATCTGTGCGAGATACCCGAGTATGTTTTAACGGTGTTACTTATAATATTTCAGGTTATCTGTGCAAGATATCCGAGTATGTGTTAACGGTGTTAATGATAATATTTCAGGTTATCTGTTGCGAGATACCCGAGTATGTGTTAACTGTGTTATTGATAATATTTCAGGTTATCTGTGCGAGATACCCGAGTATGTGTTAACGGTGTTACTTATAATATTTCAGGTTATCTGTGCGAGATACCCGAGTATGTGTTAACGGTGTTACTGATAATATTTCAGGTTATCTGTGCGAGATACCCGAGTATGTGTTAACGGTGTTACTGATAATATTTCAGGTTATCTGTGCGAGATACCCGAGAATGTTAACGGTGTTACAGATAATATTTCAGGTTATCTGTGCAAGATACCCGAGTATGTGTTAACGGTGTTATTGATAATATTTCAGGTTATCTGTGCGAGATACCCGAGTATGTTAACGGTGTTACAGATTATATTTCAGGTTATCTGTGCGAGATACCCGAGTATGTTAACGGTGTTACAGATAATATTTCAGGTTATCTGTGCGAGATACCCAAGTAAAACGCTACAGTGAAAACATATTTTTTGTCCAATTTCATGTTATTTAAATTGAATAATAAGTAATGACTTTTATCTATCAGGTGATTTATAATTTTTTTTAATTTACTTCGCTTTAATAAATTTTCTTCGAACTTTCAAAATTGAGTAACATGAATATTTTAAATAAATCATTTTCATTCAAATTATTTTGTTGTTTTAAATTGTTATAAATATATATATTATATATATATATTATGTTATTACATCAATGTAAACCTTTATTTTTTAATAAAAGTTATATTTAAAAAAATGTTATTGACTGAATAACGTTCACTCTCACATCTGAATGAAAAGAAATGCGTTGATAGAGATAAATCAGTTTATAGTGTAAAGCAATGGTCTATTTATCTCTTCAAATTCGCAATGTTACAGAAAAAGAGAGAGATAGAGAGATATGGAGAGAGAAAGAGAGAGAGAGAGACACACACGACAGAGAAAGAGACAGAGAGAGAGAGAGAGAGAGAGACAGAAAAAGACTAAAAGAGAGAAACAGAGAGAGAGGGAGAGAGAGAGACAAAGATAGAGAAACAGAGAAAGAGAGAGAGAGAGACAGAGATATTGAGAGACAGAGAGAGAGAGAGAGAGAGAGAGAGAGAGATATTAGAAACAAGAAAGTGAGAGTGAGTGCTTTTGGTTCCATGGCAAAGCGAAAAGTCGACAAAACGACAAGGCGACAAAACGACAAGGTGGCGAAACGAAGTAAGACAAGGTCATGAATTTTATAATAAAGTTTGTCTGAAATAATACAAAGTTATTACATCTGTATAATCAGTTAAAACATTTATTTGTAGTCATTGGTTTAAAATTTACCTTTGATTTTCACTATTTCCTTATTATAAGAAAATACAGATCTTATAACGTTTGATTTAAGATGGTAAGAAGACTATAGTAGATAGCTATCAATGTCCGTTTTTTTTAATTAAAGCAGGCATCGCTTTAGATACGATTCGTATTTAAGTGGACGGCCAATTTATCAAATTAAACTTTTATTTATGAATATTGCAATATGAACAATAAACGTATTTAGAGCTCTATCATGTTATATTTATTTAAAGCAACGCGTATTATGAACATGAAAACAAACAATTCTGGTTTATTATCACCTCATAAAAACATTGTTAATATAGACGTATTTATATTTTTATGAAATATCATTTTCTAATCCTTCAAAAAAAAATTAAATGTTTAAACAAATAACAATAATTATAATATATCGATAGACTACCTATTTGTAGTATCCCAGTCAAAAAACAACATTATTTATTGTTATAATATACGTTCCAGAATTCCAGTTGATTATAAAACTAAATAATCAAATTTGTTATTACAGGTAAAGATATACCTCGTTTAAGAACATAATTAAGTGTATTAACACATGTTCAAATCAATCAATTTCAAAATGTGTACTAAGATGGGCAAAGATTCCTAATATTATCAGTATCTTACGCTTAAACTAAATTTTTAATTTTTATACAGCTAATATAAAAAAGCGACATTTAGGGCCACCGGGCCCAATCAGTTCATGATGTAAATTTTAAAAAAAAACTGTTTATTTTATTCAGTTTCCTGATCGATATATTACTCATGATCGTTAAAAATAAATGGGGTATAAAATACTAAACGTTTACTATAAAAGACAATTTGGACACCAGAGCCCCGATATAATGGACATTATGAGTTCAATGCGCTACAGTAATTTAAAATAGACTTTTAAGATTGTATAGACTAAGATGAGTCAACATCCATTTATTTTCTCGGTATAATACTCTTAAACAAATTTTTTATAGCAAATATCTGGGGGAAAACGACATTTATAAGCCCCCGGGCCTATTCGGTGTGAGATGAAAATTTACATGTGTTCGTTTTAATTCTTATCTTATCTTTTACAAACGCCCCTTCTATACATATGATTATTACTTATTCAGTTTCATCATAGATATATTTCACAATATCAATAAACATAGCATTGGAAATAATATATATCTAAACAAATATGAAAAAATCCATTTGGGCCCTGGTCCCAAGGAAGCGGACATACGAAGTTTAGTGCTTTTTTGAATATGTGCTACCAAGTTTTTTCATACACAATTTAATTAAGATTATACATTTCTTAGTAGCTAACGCATTAACTAATTTTTTATAAAGCACATTTAAGAAAACAGCGACATTAAGGGCCCCAGGGCCCATTCAATGCAAAATATAAAATTCAAAGTTCAATTCAATCAATTTCATAATGGATATATTTATCTATATTTCTCAAATAATTAATATTTTTGAATGGGAAATAATATCTTAAAAGTTTAAGAAAAAAAAAGATATTTTAGCCCACAGACCCGAAGAAATGAACATTTGAAAACATTGTCCTATAGTATTATATTATTAGCTACCAAATTTTTCTATAGACTCTTTGATTAAGATCCATCAATTTACCCTGTAGCTAACGCTTAAACTAATTTTTACATTCCTCATAAAGGAAAAAAAATCACATTATGGGCCCCCCCCGGCACCCCATGAGTGTTAAATTTTGAAATAAAGTTTCCAGTTACAATCCCGGGAGCGTCTCAAAAGTATCCAAAAGTTTCATGGCGTTCAGATGAATGGCATGGTTTAGTCAGCTATAAAGGACATGCCTACACACATACGTAAATGATTTCTTTTTTATAGATATAGTTATATGACGTGCAATAAATTTTTATTTTTCATGAACGCGACACTAAAAAGCACCGCTATCGAAATATTGAATACGAGGTTGTAATTAATACAACTGAAGTGGCATGTTGACTGAGACAATAATATTATTATTTTCGTTAACTTAAGTTAAATTGCTATCTTCAATTATATGTGACATAGTATTTCTTATTTGTATTGCTTACCTTTGTACTGCAATTTACTTAATACTTAATATTATGTAAAGTAACATTTAATTCGAAGGAAAAATACATGTTTTTAATCCTAGTTATTTCAAATTAAGAAAACTATAAATTTAGTACATTCACCGTCACGTAGTGCTTTGCCTAATTGATAATAAACAGTGACGTCAACAAGGCATTAGCATCTACAAATTATATTTATCTATGTGGCACGCCACTTGACTTCGATCTCTTTAATAAGGGATAACATTTCAATGAATTTTTAGCATTCTCCTACCACCAGTGTACACTGAATTCTTTTATAACAATGTCTTGTCACTTGTTTATTTATTTGAGTTTGTATATATATATGTTACGGCCAAAGTCCGGCCACTTCACGAATTATCTCCAGTATCTCCACTCCTATCCCAAACTAAACACACACTTAAAAGGACCTCATTTATTATTGGGTTTTAAAAATCTATATATTTAAGTCGTTCAAAGATTTATTTTTTTAATTTATTTTTTTTAAAGGTGACGACATGCTGAACGCAGGCGCTGAAAACATTACAAACCCAGCGCCCTTTGCATTCACTTATGTTTCTTGTGTTCCTTACCATGTGTATGCCTGCCCAGCAGAAATACTGATTTTAATAAGACTTACAAAGTTGTCACTATTTAAAGTTCATAAATTTCAATAGTTAATAACGCCGCGTAGCAGACAATAACATTCAAGCTGCTGGACCTGTATGACCTGACGAAACGTTACGTCATTGTTGTTTCCATTTCGTCAGAGGGTTTCATAATCCCATGTTATGAAGGCTAGACTCAGTGACCACCACAGAAGCCGTATGCTGACTATCTGACCACATTGCCTTTGTATTGTCCGATTAAATGGGGGTGGAGTTGGATAGTTTTGAAGGATTTTCTACCTTCTTATTTTCTCGTAGCGAAATTGATTGTTTTATTATAGTTTGCATGGGTTTGCATGATTTCGTGACCAACGTTTGATAATTGGTTTATTTTATTATATATTAATAATTTAATTTTATTATTTTTTACTATTTATATATTTGTTTTATAAGTATTAATATTAATTTAATTGTGATTTTAAAGAATTATTTACTACATTTGATATCTGGATACTATAAGTATCTGCAATACATATTTAACGAATCCAGATAGTGGCGGAAAACCCTATATCCTGATCGGATATCCGGCATGCTAGATATCCGGCAATCCCCTAAGCTTTATACAATACAACACATACTGTATAGTGAAGATCCTCAGGGTAAGGCCAGCAGTAAGTCAGTCTCCTCACGTATGAGTCACGTGATGCTCCTCATGTGTAATGGTTGACGCTGGTCACGTGTGTTCATGATTTGTTAAAAAAACTATTTTTTAAAACACAGCATTAAGTCCAAACAGAGACATCACCATCTCCCGTAGGAAAAGTAAGCTTGTAAGGGTTATAAAATCTAAATATGTGAATTATATGGTTAGATAATCACAGATGTCCCAAGACAACGGTACTCCGCATATAGTTTTCAACTTTATAAGTATTTATAGAATGTTAACGCTAATGTTTCAATCATATTAAGCCTAATTACATACATGTACAATTATACAGTTTGATTTAAAAGTTGACCTTCACTAGGTCGTGAATGACCCCTCTTTTGACTTGCGATACTGTGGTTTAATCTTTAAACAATGACACATGTGCACTGCGATTTGATCTTTAATCATAACAAATGTGCTATGTGGGTGATCTAGCTCTGGGACTAAGTCAACAACTTAATTGTAAATATATAATTCTGTCATTCAATCCTCTTAGACTAAATAAAATATCAACATATTTTGCTCAATGACGTCATTAGGAGACAATTGTATTTGATTAATGTAAAAAGCTGGGGTGATAAGGGTTATCTCTGTCTGTTATCGATTCTCGGTTTTATGTCACAGACCAATGGATAAGTTAGTGTTGTCTGTCCAGATTGTCTTTCTGTAAGATTTGTCTGATTGTTATTGTCGGTCGTCTGTATATTAGAGTTTTATGTCTTTCACTGGAGTAGATAGGAATTTTTAGGAGTTTGGGGGCCCGGGGGGCTTAACCTCTTTGGGGGCCCCACATACACGGCGGTAGCATAATATGACATGCCTGTGCGTAAGAATTGCCTGTATGTACAAATTGTCTGTTTGTTAGTGTTGTATGTATGCCTGCAAAAGTTGTTTGATTATAAATGTTGTCGCTCAGCCTTTTAGAGTTTTCTGATTATTAGTGTTATATGTATGTTAGTTTGTTTTTTTTACTGTTAGTTTTATTTGCCAGTACATTCTATAACACATTAGTCAAAACTTATTTAGCATATTAAAATGGAATGAAACCATTTCCCAACGCTAGAAATCACATACACATAAAAGAGAACATTTACAAATTAAAAGACGTTCTAATGTCATATTTGACGTGCAATCAAATTGTATGTTCCTTGAACGTCGCACTAAAAGGCACCGCTATCGAACTACTTGATATGACATTGTAATTGAGACAACATAAGCGGCATGAAAAATGAGAAAAACATAATATTATTAGCTTTAACTCATGACGACACACATACATTTCTTGTACTCTCATGACGACATACATACATTTATTGTCTTGTTGCTCTCATGACGACACACATACATTCCTTGTCTTTGTCGCTCTCATGAAGACACACTTACGACTGATTTTTTGTTTAGCTATAAAAATAAATATATTTCGACTCTTCATTAACTGAAGGTGATCTAGAATTTTTAATTGACATTCATTCTGAAGGAAAAAAACAATTATTTAGGAAATTAGGGTAGACTGTAGATGATTTATAACTACTGTGTTTATAATAGTAAGAGTGGAGGCAGTAAAACTGTTATAACTACTGTGATGGTTGAGTCAGTAAAACTGTTATAACAACTGTGTTTATAATAGTAAGAGTGGAGGCAGTAAAACTGTTATAACAACTGTGTTTATAATAGTAAGAGTGGAGGCAGTAAAACTGTTATAACTACTGTGTTTATAATAGTAAGAGTGGAGGCAGTGAAACTGTTATAACAACTGTGTTTATAATAGTAAGAGTGGAGGCAGTAAAACTGTTATAACAACTGTGTTTATAATAGTAAGAGTGGAGGCAGTGAAACTGTTATAACTACTGTGTTTATAATAGTAAGAGTGGAGGCAGTGAAAACTGTTATAACAACTGTGTTTATAATAGTAAGAGTGGAGGCAGTAAAACTGTTATAACAACTGTGTTTATAATAGTAAGAGTGGAGGCAGTAAAACTGTTATAACAACTGTGTTTATAATAGTAAGAGTGGAGGCAGTAAAACTGTTATAACAACTGTGTTTATAATAGTAAGAGTGGAGGCAGTAAAACTGTTATAACAACTGTGATGGTTGAGTCAGTAAAACTGTTATAACAACTGTGATGGTTGAGTCAGTAAAACTGTTATAACAACTGTGATGGTTGAGTCAGTAAAACTGTTATAACAACTGTGATGGTTGAGTCAGTAAAACTGTTATAACAACTGTGATGGTTGAGTCAGTAAAACTGTTATAACAACTGTGATGGTTGAGTCAGTAAAACTGTTATAACAACTGTGATGGTTGAGTCAGTAAAACTGTTATAACAACTGTGATGGTTGAGTCAGTAAAACTGTTATAACAACTGTGATGGTTGAGTCAGTAAAACTGTTATAACAACTGTGATGGTTGAGTCAGTAAAACTGTTATAACAACTGTGATGGTTGAGTCAGTAAAACTGTTATAACAACTGTGATGGTTGAGTCAGTAAAACTGTTATAACAACTGTGATGGTTGAGTCAGTAAAACTGTTATAACAACTGTGATGGTTGAGGCAGTAAAACTGTTATAACAACTGTGATGTTGGATGTCATTCGATAATGTCCTCGTATATTTAATCAACGTCATTTGATGTTATTTATGTTATGTTATTTATGTTATGTTATTTAAGTTATGTTATTTATGTTATGTTATTTATGTTATGTTTTTTATGTTATGTTATTTATGTTATGTTATTTATGTTATGTTATTTATGTTATGTTATTTATGTTATGTTATTTATGTTATGTTATTTATGTTATGTTTTTTATGTTATGTTTTTTATGTTATGTTATTTATGTTATGTTATTTATGTTCAGTTATTTATGTTATGTTATTTATGTTATGTTATTTATGTTATGTTATTTATGTTATGTTATTTATGTTATGTTATTTATGTTATGTTATTTATGTTATGTTATTTATGTTATGTTATTTATGTTATGTTATTTATGTTATGTTATTTATGTTATGTTATTTATGTTATGTTATTTATGTTATGTTATTTATGTTATGTTATTTATGTTATGTTATTTATGTTATGTTATTTATGTTATATTATTTATGTTATGTTATTTATGTTATGTCATTTATGTTATGTTTTTTATGTTATGTTATTTATGTTTTGTTATTTATGTTATGTTATTTATGTTATGTTATTTATGTTATGTTATTTATGTTATGGTATTTATGTTATGTTATTTATGTTATTTATGTTATGTTATTTATGTTATGTTATTTATGTTAGTTATTTATGTTATGTTATTTATGTTATGTTATTTATGTTAGTTATTTATGTTATGTTATTTATGTTATGTTATTTATGTTATATTATTTATGTTATGTTATTTATGTTATGTTATTTATGTTATATTATTTATGTTATGTTATTTATGTTATGCTATTTATGTTATGTTATTTATGTTATTTATGTTATGTTATTTATGTTATGTTATTTATGTTATGTTATTTATGTTATGTTATTTATGTTATGTTATTTATGTTATGTTATTTATGTTATGTTATTTATGTTATGTTATTTATGTTATGTTATTTATGTTATGTTATTTATGTTATATGTTATTTATGTTATGTTTAATTTAACAAAGACGTCTTTAATGCATTTATAAAACAAAAATAAACATCATTATTATTAAAATGCGCGTAGGCTGCTCATTTAAAGAAAATCATTTATGAAAGTAATTATGATTAAGATATCGTGTTTGGTCTAAGATATTTAATTGCTAAAAATAATTATTAATGGAATTAGGTATATGTAAATGCTTCTGTGCTGTGTTTGTCAAAAAATGTGTTATGCAAACATCGGTTTTTAAATCCTTTATATTAACTGGTGGTGACTGTTTGAACCCTTGCTTGCTTGCTTGCATGATTGTCTGTCGCCAAAACTTTGGATCGATTTTTAACCAACTTCCTTGTAAGCTAGCGTTCTGAAATTCTGCATGCAGACTCGTGCCAATTTTTAAAAAACGATGTATCAAAGTTCAGATCGATCGCGTGTAAGGTAATTAAATTATTTAATCTTTAGTTTATTTTATCTATCTCTATATATCATGTTATTTTTTGAGATAGAGTATTGCGGTGCGTATTGAACAACCTTTCTGTCGCGCAATAAGGTGCGTATTTTATTGACAACATATTTTTTTTAAGCATATTCCTGATCGGTGAACATTATATTAAACATATTTTACGAAACAACTACAATTGTGTATTTTTGGATGGTCTTGCGCTGCATATTATAATGAACATTCTTTTAGTTACTTCTCTTACATAAATGATTTATAGTAAAAAACTTGCTTTTTTACGTTTTTTAAGAATAAATATATATCTTTTGGTTATAAATTCAATAACGTTGCACAGGAGGATTTTTAAAAATTACCATTATTTACTTGAAACTTTACAATAAACTAATTACAATATAACAATTAGAGTATTGCAAGCTATCTGGAGATACTTCGTGGAATTTATAAATTATATTTTAATATTTAAGAAAAAAATATGTTTTTTTTAAAATTATACACATTTGAACATGTTTCCTTTTAAGATTGAAATTAATAGTAAAACATAAAAATCATACACGAAATACTCTATTACGCAATATTTTTCCTTAAAGAAAATCGTGATTATAAGAATATATTGCCTCATGGTCTTTATTATGTATTGTTATAATGTAGATTTATTATTTATCTAACTATTGGCAAGTGGTTTTAAAAATCTGCACAGTTATTAACATATGAAATAATTAATAATGTACTTTCAATTTTTGCCACCAGTGTCACCACATTTTTTTACACATATCAGCAATTAACTTCATTTACGTTTTAACTGAATATCCAACTATGTAAAAGGTCATCGATGTTTGCCCTCATTTGAATTATCAAATAAATAAAATAATAGTCCAAGTCACTGGCTCACTGGATAGATGTGGAACACTGAGGAACGATGTCCAACAGTCTATAGGAGTTTAACAAACGTGTGGTGATTAGCATTGTAAAAAATATTATATGACGTCATTGTTTGATCTTATATTTAATACAAGGTGTGCATCAAAAGGTGTGCAAATTAATTACAAATTAAAGACTCACTGTAAAAAAATATTAGAGGACGTCATTGTTTTAGCTTATAACTTAATTTTGGAAATGGGAACGATGTAAAAATAGCATTTGAGGATTTATAAAATGCTTTGCGTACATTTCAGGAATGTCAAATATTTCGTATTTATTAAACAAGGATAAGTAACTTGGGCTTTGTGACAAAAAAAAGTGGGGGTCTAGAACCCCTAGTTTTGTAAGAAAAGAGCGCATAGTTTCGTCTTTTCGTATAAATTCAATGTCGTGGTTAGAGAACAAATCTGCGAGCCAAGTAGTCATATACCATTAGGCCGCCAGCCAGTTAAAATATAACGTGTGCCACAGGCCGGGGTTTGGACTTGTCTGATGTACTGTCCTCAAACTAAAAGCACATTTAGTTCTTATTACAGTCTCATTACATTTTATAACAGGAAAATAAAAAGGGTGCACATCACCTTATGTGTTTTTACATGTCCTATATTGATATATTAAAACAAATATTTATGTCTATGGATTTTTAGGGTCCATTTTTTCGATGTTACAATTATTTATATATTTCAAAAAACATCGCGTGTAAAATTATCGGATTAATTTTGCATGTGGATTGACTGATCTAAATTGTGCATGCGTAATTAATTCTTTTTTTAAAAATGGGTAATGCTAGTATATATATTATATATATATAAATACATATATATAGGTGTATATATATATATATATATATATATACACACACATATATATATATATATGTATTTATATAAATATATATATATATATATATATATATATATATATATATATATAATGGCAGGCCATTAATAATATTAGCCATCATGAATCATTGAAGATGATTTGAAATGTTTTAAGTAAATTACATAAACGTAGCTAAACATAAAATAATATTATTAAAGTGAAGGTATATACGTTGTATTTAAAGCTCACTAGTTTCATCTAATAACTATTAACTGATACAGATGTCTTTAATTATTATGTGTGTTAGTTATGATACTATAAAAGTATAAAAAGTATATGTTTTAAATACATAGCATGTTCAGTGTTGAATCAAAATTACAAAATGTTAACACAGTCAAAAGTTTTTTAATTGTCTGATTGTAACATTAAATAAAGTATTATTGCTTTTTGGCTGTCAATGTTACACTAACTATTTTAGGGTTGCTACAAACTGAGTGAGGACAGATAAGAGACGTTTTACTAACTAAATAATTCTTTTTTTCTTTAATTAATTACTTTAAAAACAGAAGTTCACAAAAAACAAATGAAACGTTTTTTAATTAAAATGCAGAAATATTTAGTTGAGAATTCATTATTAGGATTATTACAGAGATCAATGACACATAAAATCTAGTGTTGAGATATAAACAGCAATAGACATTAATAACTTGATGTTTCAACTATGTATCGCAAACAAATCATGATATTTAATTATATTTCAAAATGTTAGACTACATATCTCTTAATGAGAATTCAGAAAATAGGAGCACATCATTATTTCAAGTTTTTTAGAAAGAGATCCTACAATTGGGAACGAATAAAGCAAAAGTCACATTCGGTACACCGGACATACGGTGTTATATACAGGCGATGCAGAGACGATACTCACATGGGATTTTAATTTTTTTATAACTTCCTAAGCAACAAAGATTTAAGCTATTTTAAATATGAAGATATATTTAATGACATATACAAAATAAGGCATAATATATAACTTAAATTCTACGTAAAAATAAAAACTAACTGGTATTATGTAAAAGAAATTGCAGTAACATGTAGATCTATTACTTATTGAACCTATAGCTAAAAATAAATAAATTTAAAAAAAAAGAGTTTCCCTTGATAAAATGCATTCATATATGTTTTAAATTGTGTCATAAACGTCAAGACCATTAATATCTAGAGATCTAACGCAACAAGAGACGAACATAATAATGTGTACGTTATCTTTGGGATAACATTCACAATATTAACTCGACTTTTATTTGTAGAAATAATCTAGAATAGCTTTTGGTAAAAATATAATTAAAAAATAAACCCTCTTATTAAAAATGCTCAATGACGTCATTAGTTCTAATATCCACTATAAGACTTTGGAGCTTTTAATGTTATTCATGTTTAGCTGTACTCTATATTTTAGAGATAATCTTTCTATTCAACCTCTAGTCAGTTACGATATTCCACACACACGTATTATGTATGTTTATAAATATCTACAAAATATATAATTCTGTCATGAAATTCTTTTATTCTTTAAAAAAAATATCAACATATTTTGCTCAATGACATCATTACAAGACAATTGTTTTTGATCAATGTACAAAGTTGGCGGACAGAGGTTATTTCTGTCTGTTATCAGTTCTCGGTTTCATGTCAGAAACTAACAGATAAGTTAGTGTTGTCTGTCTTGAGTGTCGGTCTGTAAGAGTTGTGCGATTGTTATTGTCTGTCAGTTTGTAAGATTTGTCTGTCTTTGAGTTAGTTATTATGTTAGAGCTGTCTGTTAGTTTGTACGAGTTTTCTAATTTTTTTAATTAACATTTAAGATTGTAAGAGTTGAATGATTGTGTATGTTGTCCGCCAGTTTGTAAGACATGTATGATTGTTAGGTTTATTTTTCTGTCAGATATGTTCTATTGTCAGTGTTGTCAGTCAGATTCGTCTCATTATTAGTTTGTCTTTCTGTCGGAGATATCTGATTATTTGTGTTTCCTGCATGTTAGAGATGTCTAATTGTTAGTAATGTCTGTATGTAATAGTTGACTGTTTGTTAGTGTTGTATGTCTGCCTGTAAGAGTTGTTTGTTTGTAAGTGGTGTCTCTTAGTTTGTTAAAATATTTCTGATATTTAAATGCATATGAAATCCATGGCCAAAGTTTAAACTCCTATATATAAACTTCTAAGGAAGTGTGCAAATTAAAAGACATTCTATTGTCATATCTGGCGTATGTATGTTTCATGAACGCCGCACTAAAAAGCACCATTTTTAAACTATTAATAATGAGGTTGTAATTAAGACAATTAAATTTAGCGGCAAGATTGATGAGAAGATCATATTATTTTATTTAATTTTGGTTAAATTGCAAACTTAACCTTTAAGCGACATATTATTACTTATGTGTTTTAATTACACATTTTTATTGCATGTAATTATGTATGATTTTATAGTAATAATTAATTCGAACGAAAAAATACATTTTTAAAAAACTAGTTATTTCAAATTTAGAATACTATAAATTTAATAATCTTTATCGACCTGTATTCCTTTTCATAATTGATAGCTATACGACCCACGGCTCTTGATTTACATCGGATTATGTCTATTTAAGTGACACGCCACTTAACTTCGATCTCTTTAATTTACTGCATGAGGTATAAAAATTTTGAGGAAAAAATTATTTAATGATTTATTATTGCTTCCTAGGCCTCCAATAGACGACTTCTGTACTAAAAATATTGACATTGTTTATTATAACCGTTATATGGCGTTGTTGCCTATGGGCAACATTATGCATACGGAGATATTCCTATCATAAGAACTAAAAAAATATATCTCCATGTTTCATACAAATTACTGGGTAATAATCCACGTTTATAAGGTTATTATTATTTCAAGTAATATTAATTAAATTATATTGTTGATATTTGAAATTTAATGACAAAACACTAGAACTAGAGTTTTTCTGAGGAAAATATAAATTGTATTGAAAATAATAAGTAATTACTGGAAAATTATTCTGCAGCAGCTCAACACAGGTAAACCGCTGGTCAAAATAAATCTAATGCCAAACTCCTCTTGGAATAGGCTGTAATAGATGCAAATTTATATTTCCAGAGTCAAGTGGTCTTCTGATCTGGCTTTCCCTCTATCACAGGGGTGGGCAAACTTTTTAGGGCGAGGGCCGTATTAGTTAGAAATGAAACATAAAGGGACCGCACTTAACCAAAATTTAGCCTCGATTCAAGTACAAACATCCATCTTTCACAAAAATCTATTGATTGTTTATATATTTCTGCAGGCTTTCGAGGGCCGCATAAAACTTTGCAGCGGGCCAAGTGCGGCTCGCGGGCCGTATTTTACCCATCCCTGCTCTATGGGCTTTATTGATCAATTCATGACAAAAGATAAATTTTATAACCCCATTTATTCCTTGAGTTTTATATTCTAAGGGGAGAGCGAACCTTGAAGGTAATGACATACTCAGTCAGATTGAGAGGCCTGTTGAAATTTTGTTGAACGGCACATAAATTGCTCAGTTCCAATATATTCCTAAACCTTTTTTTTATCCAGAATTTTCTAAAATATTCTACTGGCTCTTGATGTAATTGCTGGTTGATCCCTTCCTGTAAATGTTGGTTTTACAAAGGGAGCAGTGCCAGGAACACTCTCTTTCCAAAATGGGCCGTTTGATTGTTATAGCAGTGGCATATGTCGAGGTTGAAGGGCCATCTGGATCTTCCTCCCAATCACAAGATTCAGTTTGAGACAGTTCTGAAAATATTGGTTTGAATAAATTAAATTCTGTAAAAAAATAATTTTTATTATATATTTATTTTCAATTTGTTCTAATTCTAAGGGCAACTAGATATTACATTAGAAAGAAGAAGAAGTATAAATAACCAGCAAGAAGGGTGACGTTATTATATGGAAAATAATCATCAGCAGGCACTGTCATCATGAATATCTCTTATTTCCATTGCATTTTGTGGCTTGCCACAAAATCTTGCAGGGTCCATTCTCTATAAATGTAAACAAAAAAGTAGCCTTTTATTTTTATTCTCACAATTATTTCATTTTCATCAAAATTCATGTCAGCCTATATTTTGTATGTTTATAATAATTATTATATATAATTTTTGAAATAATAATAATAATAATGCATAATTGAAGTGCAATTTTACAGGAAATATTGTAACTAAATAATAACATTAGTTAAATAGTTCATTATAAAAATAAATATTGCTGCTATATTATAAAAAAAGGCAACAATATAAAATATAAACCTATAAAAACAATGTCAAGTCACTGTACAAGATTTGATCATTATTCTCATGGTGTTGCTTATAAGCAACAAAGGTTTAGAGCTTGATAAATCAAGCTACAGTAACATTTCCTTTCTCAAGGCTGTATGACTAAATAATAGAAACCATATGTCAAATAATAATATTTAAAACCATCATATACTTACATTTTATGAGTCTTGTATCGGATGATAAAATGTATCAAATTCTCGAAGTAGAATAAAATGGGACGACCGTTTGAAAACTCAGCTCTCTAAATGCGCAAGTAAACAATGGCTAAGTAAGTCAAACTAAAACGAAACTGCTATTAGACCAAGGGGAAATCATTCAATATTAAAAATATCTATGCAATCAAATAGTAGGACACCTTTTTTGGTATGTTGCCTGTAGGCGACATTATGCAGTAGAGTAAAGATATGAAATAAATAATAATGTAATATCAATTTTTGCCACCAGATTCACCGCATTTTGTACACACATCAGCAATTAACTTCATTTACGTTTTAACTGAATATGTAAAATGTCATCGATGTTTTCCTTCATTTGAAGTCATCCTATTTTGTAATAAAAGAGCGCATTATTTCTTTGCTTATAAATTCAATGTCGTGGTTAGAGATCCAATCTGCGAGCCAAGTAGTCATATACCATTAGGCCGCGGCCAGTTAAAATATAACGTGTGCCACATGCCGGGGTTTGGACATACCTTATGGCCTGATGTACTGTCCTCAAACTAACAGCACATTTAATTCTTATTACAGTATCATTACATTTTATAACAGGCAAATAAAAAGGGTGCACATTACCTTATGTGTTTGTACATGTGAAATATTGATATATTAAAAATATATATTTATGTCTATGGATTTTTAGGGTCCACTTTTTTTTCTCGATGTTACAGTTATTTATATATTTCAAAAAAAGTCATCGCGGTTGGAATTATCGGATTAATTTTGCATGTGGGTTGACTGATCTAAATTGTGCATTCGTAAGTAATTCCTTTTTTAAAAAAATGGGCCATGCCAGTTTATATATATATATATATATATATATATATATATATATATATATATATATATACTAGACGCCCCGCGGCATAGCATACGCCGCAGACTTGCTCATGGAGAGTGCAAAGAAAGTGCAGTAATAACGGACACAATCTACAGCACGAAGAAATCAAAATAACGCGAGTGAACGTCCGTGTGACTGCAAACTCATTTTTGGTTTCGGGACGTTTGCAGGCGAAATTCCGAACACCCCTAACTTCTATGAAGTGAGCTATAAAACGATAATCGGTTTAAAATCAGAGTTACATAATCGATAATCGGTTTTAAAAAACAACAAAAAACAACAACACACAATTAACAACCCTAAACATGACTGACCCTTAACGAATACTTACTCGTTAATTTCGATTAAAGCCACAAATTGAAATGTATGGTGTCATAAGCAATATTTATTAAAATACTTGTCGAAAAACGAAAAAACACTGGAATGTCTTCTTTATATGACATCTTTGAACCAACAATGCAAACGGACAAGTGTATTGACATTATTTGATTCAAGAGATGAGCGGGTCTTATGGGACAATATAACCAGCCGAGCTGAACAATCGTTCACATAACTTTAGATTGTCTCAGCTGAAGTTTCCGATACTGTAGTGAATGTTTGGTTTGCAGATGATATGTAAGCGAAATGTTAGAGTCATGGTAGCAATGTTCCCTTTAAGCAGCGCGGCTGCACAGATATTGGACCGACGCCACGCAGGAGTTTAGAATCACCGCGTAGCAAATTTTGTAAAATATTGCACAAAAAATGGACGTTGTGCAACTTTGCACACGAGTTTTTTTTAAAACTTTGCACACTGACCAACTAAGCTTAGACTTAGAGGGAACAATGCATGGTAAGCAAACGATTTCTCACAATGGACACAATAACCTACAATACTAAGGACTGAGATGCCGCGATAGTTATTGCAGTAACTTCTATCATTCTTGTTTTTATATAGTGTCACTATATTTGCATCCTTTAGGTCTTGGGGGATATAGCCCTCTTCCTAGCAGAGGGACAGAAGGCCGTGCAATGGTTGGAGAAAGCTGTCTTGCAACTCTTTAGAGCTTCTGGTGGTATGCCATCATTCCCAGGGGCTTTTCCACAAGCTGTCAATTGCTTTCATTGAGTTATTAACTAGGATCGAAGTTAAGTGGCATGCCACTTGAATGACTATATTCTATTGTGTTAAACTGATATATCCTACGAAATTGTGAACAAATCATGAATATTTCCCATTTTAAATAGATTTTGTAGTGTAAAATTTTTTTAAATATAAGTGATTCTAATATTTTATTTCTTCCCTTAAATTTAATGTTGGTAAGAATCAGATTAGTTTAAACACAATATAAACATTTCTGTAATATAGGTTTGTTAATAACTGGGCCATTGAAAATAAATTATACATTCACAGAGTTTATAATAGAGATATTAATATCCTTGTATTAAATTAGAAAACTAACTTTTATTTCAAGTAAAACTTCACATTGAATTCATCAGCACCTGTGCTTTGTGGTACAGCTCTGTCGGGAAATACAATATATGCACGTCAATATAACACAGTCCTAAAGGCTTTGTTTTGAAATGAACAGACCACATTAGTGCCTATCTATACATTTGTATGGTTAAAAAAATATTTTTGTTGTTTTTTTTTGGAATAAATTATATATGATCAGATTAATATTTAACCTTCCTATTTAGTTTTCTTCTTACATTAATTTATAAAATGTTATGTAATAAAACCACAACCTGCTCACATCTCTTTTAAACAACTAAAATATAAAATATATGACATGGTTTGAAAAAATACACGAATCAGTTTAATTTCTTGGAAATATTTTATAATAAACTCGACACTTTGGTCTTTATGTTTTTAAACTTGTAAAAAAAATGCTAATAATGAAATAATAATTACATTTAAATTCAATTGAATAAATTGCATCATATAATTGCATTTTCTACAGAAGTATATCATACATGGCCATTTCTGTAGATCTAAATTAAACATCACTAAATTCTCAAGCGTTAATGAAAGAAATAACAATTTCCCTTCAAACAAACTACGCTACTGAAACATGTTTAAAATACAGTGTAAAACAGTTTGATATAGTATAGCGCAGCTAAGGTGCTTCAATAGTGCACGCAAATGTTATGAAATGATTGCTTCATAGACTGCCCGAAAAGAGAAGATTAATTGAAAAGTAGTGATATAATATTTCAAAGAATAAAATTGATTAAAAAAAGAGTAATAAGAACTTGTGTAAGACTGAGGCCAATGAGTGATATTTATATATATATCACGACACCTCCCAACCCCTCCTAGTCCCACGTCTTCACATAAAGTTAGCCTCCCCTCAAATATGGCGTCATAAGATTTAAAATCAACGCTCGGACAGGCCGAAGAGTTGACAGTCGCACGGCCCAGCACGACACGGGTAGGCGATTAATTGTCTACACGCAATTGTTTATTGTTGACAAATACATAGTGAACCTGCTTGACCTCTGAACTCATGTGTAAGGTCTTTGTATAGGCCAAACCTTACAAAGATACCTACCTCTCGTAAGGGTAGAAGCAGAAAAAATAAAATGACGTAATCAGCAAGAAAACGAATTTATCCCATCTGGTGTGAGCTTCCAACATTCTTAAGTAAGTTTATTCTCAAATTTAACTTATTGCTAGTGTACCTCGCCCCGTCTCATGTATCTTATTACTTATAAAGCTCTGTACGACTCTTTTCTTCCTTTCTCTGATTTATACATTTCTGGACATAAAACATCATCTATATTTTAAAAATTACAATCAAACTGCCATTACTTGTTTTTCCTTGTTCGTTTAGGAAAGTGTTAAACGCGACACGTACGTTGCTTAGTAGCGTCCTTTCAAGCTTACGTATAACCATTTTATGTAACAATAAATATCTACTCTTGTAGACAACAAAGGCAAGTTTATTATACAATTTATATAGACTATAAGTTAGCAAATTTTTACAAATTATTCTATAAATCAGTGAAATGAGTTTGTTGTAATTGAATGAAGCCTTTATATGGGATAGGAGAATCTTTACATTTCATAGACATTGTATCCCTATTTATAGGGATCGAGATCAAGTGAAATAGCACTTGAATGAAATAGTCTGGTTCTCTCTATCACTAAAGGAGGACGGTGCATTCAACGTTACTCAAACAGTAATTTAATGTGCTAAATTAAATAAATACATTTTATAGTGTGTGTTTTAAATTCCTAATACATACTATTTTAAAATTTAAATTTCCCCAGTAGAATTGTATGTTTACTAACATTTTTGATGTTACGTTCAAACAGAGAACTACGAAACAAAAGTCATTAACATTAATGGTCATTCAAATATATATTATATATTAATAAAGAAGTTTTAAAAAAAGGTTCTTATTATTAATCGTCCAAAGGAAGTTGTGTAAAGAAGAATCCAAATTTCATATTAAACACAAAAACACCCGTGCTTGGTGGTGTGCACTGCTCACGTGAAAAACAATTCCCAACGCCATCATTTAATAACATAGAAGATACATTGAAATAAAGCCACACAACTGACTACTCTGTTTTAATTATATTTACTAAACTAAACAAACAACTTTATGGAACCCATCTATTATAGTATGGATGAATGCCATGGGTTTATTTATAGAGCGGTAAAAAGTAAGTGTATGAATCAATGATGAGGAAATATATCTTATATAATAAAAGGCTAAGTTATCTCCCGTCATCTAGTGTAACTCTCTCATGTGTCTCTCAAACACACATGACTCCTACAGCCAATCATATCAAGTTTACGCGGACGTTCAAGACGAGTTATTTTTGGTGCAGTATTTCTTCAAAGACTTTATTTTGAGTTATGCGCGTTGGGATTTATAGTCAAAAGCTCTGTTTTTACGCCTTATTTATTTTTACTATAATGAATAGTATTTTTGACGTGATGCACATACATGCCGGTCGAGATGGCTGTTGAAGGGGAGTTACAACATGCCACCGAAACGGTGGCGGAACGTCCTTGGACGGGCTTGGTTGCTCGTAACATATAATTGTAAACGATACTTTATGCTATCTCCGAGCTCCCCTTTAAAATCAAATACTTTTCTCACACATCCGACGTTATCAATGTCATAACTTTGGCAGGGCTGTGGGGCGTATTTCCCGAATGCAAAAAAATTGACGTCCGTCATGATCTTCTAGAATAGATGTGACTTCTTTCAGTCAACAAGGCACAAGCTAGGGAAGAATCATGCTCTCATTTATAATTTTACAAAAATGGA
>CALYLW010002791.1:0-29640 GCA_944989445.1 Ampullaceana balthica | reverse complement strand
AACTGGTGTGCACAAAACGGTATTGGCAAGGAATGATATTATGGGGATATCGGTGTTCATTAAATTTCCCCCATTGTAGAAGATAAATGGATTCATGAACTTTCACCCCAATTTTGCATTGCAGTAAAACATCAGAAGAGCTGTCGTCATTTTTTATCTCTGAGTCAGATTCCGTTACTGCCATTAGCTTAATACTCTTTTCATTTGGTTTGATAAGTAGGCAAATTATTAGAACCATGGTAGGCGATCTTTATCAACTTTTGAACACTCCCGTTGGTCAATAGCTTAAAACCTAAATGTTCGTGTAATCGTCAGTAAATTTAATATTTATCGGCCGCTATTTCTTCTTTTTTTTTGTTTACTTTTTGACTTCCAATAATTTATAAGTGATGGGTCAATTAACCTTTAAAAAATAACTTAATCGTTAAAATATTTGAACGATTAATAGAGTAATTAGTTGTTAATTTCCGAGGCCCTACTATATACACATACACACATGCAGTAAAATATCCTTTAACTACAAAAATGGAGAATAGGCATATTATGTAGAGAAAACGTTATGTTTACACATTTATTTAATCAATTTGGACGTGCATAGATATTGTTTTTCCCATAAATGACGCACTACAAAGCACCGGTGCCGATGTATTAATCATGAGTTTGTATTAACAAAACTAAAGAAGGAAAATTAATTTGAAAATCGTAATTGATATTGTAAAAAACCCATTAAAAGTTAAATTTAAATCTAAGAAACATAGCATACATATTTTGTGTTTTGTAAATGTTTCTTTAAATGTAATTTGAAAATTCGTATCGTAATATAAAGCTCGAAGAAATGACCATTCTTAAAAGTCGTATTTATTTTAAAAATATTAAAACCATGACATTTAATTAATGACTAAATATATGAGTTTGTTTTAAAGTGAGGTTTACATTTGCATCCTTTAAACCTTCTCCACTGGACAGAGTTCTATTTTATCTAAGTGGCATGCCACTTGACTTCGATCCCCATAACTTGGGATACATTGTTAAATGAATAGCAGGCATTTCCTTATCCTAGTATTATTTTTAACGCATTTTCCCTTGGTAATTGCGTTTATACATTTGAAATGACTGCACTGTTCGAGCTTGCATACGCAACTCCTCCTAAACCATACCAGCTAGAGGGTTCGGGAATTTGCAAATAAGCTAATGAGGTCCCAGGATGTGCAACGGCCAAAAATATAAATTAAGGTTAACTGGATTTTCTAAAAAATCAAAAAAAAACCGAAAAAATATCAGTATTTTGTCAATTTCTCGCCAACAATAACATCTATCGGGTTGAAACAAACGCCAACAATAGCTAATAATATTTAAAACATTGTTGGAGAAGGAATTTTTGAAAAATTTCTTTTTTTTCGAATCCTGTAATTTTAGCAGCGATTTGTAGATAGCAATTGTTTTGTTTAGTTTCAAAATTATTTTGAAAAGACTTTTAATGTTATCTACATACATTGTTATATGAATTGCAAGCATTCCCTTAACCTTGTCTTCAGTTTCGGATTATTTTTAAGTATTAGAATGGTAAAACAATGCGTACATTAATAGGAAGAAAAAATGTCTTTTCAACTTGTCTTTGTTGTTTATATTACGTACTGTATAATTTCTGCTCATTGTAGTATTCTTTCATGATGACAACAATATTGATGTTCAGAAAATGTGTTGCTGCTCTTGCATTGATCTTATATTTAATTTTACTTTAATAGTTTACTTCTCTCGAAGTTATTAATTCTCATGTTTGTAATCTTTTTCATCTTTAAAAACTTTGATAATTTCTTTGTAATCCATGTTTTTCTTTCAGGACAGTCTAAACAACTGCGTGTACTATTAAAGGTAAATAAATCCCACACTTTACTAAATTTTGCAGTTGTTTTAATCACTAATCTTTTGCTACACTCATCGAATGCAGTTACTAGTGAATTTTTCTATATATAAATTTCATTTTATGCAATTAATTGTTTTTAAGAGCCTGCCCTTTTTAAATTTAAATTTAAAAAAAATTATTTTTTTTTAATTTAAAAAAACATTTTCTCAGTGGAACCAAATCTTATATTACGATGTAAGTTTGATTATGTGTATATTCGTGACATCCTTTTTATGTAATTCGAATAGTAGACTCACAATGATTGAACTTAAAAGTTAAGCTAAGTAATTTGCTTAACTTTTGGCAAAAACATGTTAAGCTAGAGTTAGTGCCACCAAAGTTTGGGCGATATTATTAACGCGTGCCCCTACCCATGGTAAGTAACCTACAAAGGGTCACAATGGCACCCCTCTATATACTTATAAATGTGTCCTTCTATATAGTGATACGCGTGCCCTTCTATAAAATTATAAATGTGCCACTCTATAAACTTATAAATGTGCCCCTCTATAAACTTATAAATGTGCCCCTCTATAAACTTATAAATGTGCCCTTCTATATACCTAGAAATGTGCCCCTCTATATACTTATGAATGTGCCCCTCTATTAACGTATTAATGTGCCCTTTTATAAACTTATAAATGTGTCCCTCTATAAACTTATAAATGTGCCCCATTATGTACTTATAAATGTGCCTCACTGTTACTCAGTGCATATTATTCCTATCCATAATCCATTTTCTTAAGAAGCCCCGGTGAGTTCTTTTTAACCCATCTTTTCCTTCGTGACAATTGATGAAAGTAATCGCTCCTAAACAATCGCACGTAATATTGAAGCTACATAAATACAGTAATCAATTTTAACATGTTTTACACAGTATTTTAAAATAGATTTAAGAATTGAAGAAGTTGAACGATAAGTTATCAATCTTTCCATTAACGCATAAAGAAGCATATTTAAAGAACATAATCTCCTACCTAACAAATATATACCATTGTTTGGACCACAAATCACTTTATACATCAAATAATATAGTTTGCCGCGTCTTTACACACACATTTAGTTTTACCCAATTAAGTGAAACAGCCTTGCCCGGTTTTGTATTTTTCAAATAAAATATTTATAGCATTGTCCCATCGTTGTAATCCCGTATATACTGAACTCAGGTAATTTTGGTGTGTTTTTTTTTAAATCATTTTTTTTTACTAATTATTTTTATTTTATTTTCTAATTTTAAAATATCCTGACCACCTAAAACGATGTAACGTACTTCTTATTAAATTTGGTTTCACTTTTGTCCCATCTATTTAACACGTGTAAAATACATGTTTTTGAAAGTAAGCAGCATTATACAAAAAGAAAATAGAAGTATCTTATTTTGAATGAAAAAAAAATTATTTATTATGTATAAACAATTACATTACAGTTAACAGTGTCAAAACTAACTTTCTTTTAAATAATTGTAAGTAGCTTAAAAATATAAATACTGGTAGTCCTATAGGAAGGACACTATTTGCAGACATAAAAACCGACATATGTAAATGTACTTTAAAACACTCACACATACATATACAAACAAACAAAAATAAACCTCCATAAACAATTCGGGGTATTGTTTATGACGTTAATGTTTCACAAACTAATATATCTTCAAATAATGACGTCACGACGTGAAATAGTATGGAGAGATGCACGCTATGTTAATCTTGTATTTCCTTTTAATTTTTAAAAATTGTTTTTGTTAATGGGTAGCAATATTTTGTGTGTTGTATTTCGATATAGATATTAAAAGTTCACTGAATAAATCTACCTATGTAGCTGGTAGCATGCATATTATATTAATTTATTAATGCTTTTTTTTAGGGCTCCGGAAATTAACGATTAATTTATTGATTAATAGTTAAACAATTTTATAGATTAAAATTATTTTAATCGATAAAATTTCCATTAAAATCAAAGAAAATATTTATAACTAGACGCCCCGTGGCGTAGCATAAGCCGCAGACTTGCTCATATAGAGTGCAAAGAAAGTGGAGAAAAGAACGGACACAAACTACAGCACGAATAAATCAATACAACGCGAGTGAACGTCGGTTGACTGCCAAATCATTGTTGGTTTCGAGATGTTTGCAGGCGAAATTCGGTACTCCCCTAACTTCTATGAAGTCATCTATAAAACGATAATCGGTTTAAAATCGGAGTTACAGAATCGATAATCAGATTGCGGCGTATGCTCCTCCACGCGTCTCTCCAGAGTTCCTTCTTTTCATTCACTCACAGTCGTTTGCCTAAACCCATCCAATTTTGACAACTGTGTCTTTAGGAAGTCTTCATCCGTAACTAAATCATTAGCGGCGTATGCTACGCCGCGGGTTCAGCTAGTGTTGGCTATAAAGGGGTAAAAGAACGGGCACAAACAAACATTTTTAAAAATTAAAAAAAACAACAATGTTTTCGCTGGGGCTTGAACCCAGGACCATCGACGTAACCAGTATACTACAAATCTCACATTTTCTGTTAAGGAACAATGCAAGTGAACGCAAGTGCATTGTTGCCACCCACTCCCACCCCCTCTTTTTTCATTCCATCCCACCACGCTTGCCAACAGTGTTTAGTTGAGCCGGGCGAGGGTCATTCGTCATGCTCGGTTGCACATACTTGCAGCTTGCTTGCCTCGCATGGTCCCATGAAGAGAATTATATATATATTTATTATTATTTTTTTTATTAATAAATAATTATTATTAATAATTAATAATATTGCATATGTTTTTTTAAGTACAAACTTCTCCCGCGTAATATTTTAATTTATTTTTATTAATAATCTATGTGGACCGGCAGACGTCAACTAAAAAATGGCTGACAGCATCAACGCAGTTAAATTTAAAAATATAACTGGAAACTCGATCAAGAAACTGTGTTTTTAAGCTAACTGTGGATAGCAAAGTCGAAGATGGTAAAAAAGTTTACTATGTTCACTGCCATAAACAATTATCTTTTAAGGGATCAAAAACATCACTGACGTACAACCTTCAGCACAACAATCCGATCAAGTATCAACGCATTGTAATAAAATTTATTTCAAAATATTGTTAATTTTCAATGTAAGTGAGACAGGGGAAATAACTCAATAAAATAAAAAAGTCAATTACCTGTTTTTGTTACTTCACTTGAAATGTTCACTTTAATGAATGTCATAAATTTCTATTTTTGGCTTTATTAAAAATTAACGATTTATCACTAATTTTTCAAAAGTTAACGATTAATTTTAAGTTAATCGATAACAGCCCTACTTTTTTTGTTTACTGATCATTTTACTAGAATGCAATATTGAATTCCAATTCACATCAATAAACGACATTGTGTTGTATTGTAATTATGTTAAGTTAACACTTTTGAGATCAGTTAAGGGTATATATATATGGAAACTGTCTTTTCTCAAATGAACGTGTCTGTCTTCCCAAAAAAATTCCTTTTATTCTTGACTGAGTGTTTAATCCTTTTTTTAAAGTACTGTTTCCGTTATATAGGGTATAAAAACATATTTGTACTGAAACAAGAAACAGGATAATTTCAACATATATATAAATTAATATTGTGATAATAATAACAATTATGTATATTACTGACATGGTATTTCTCACATCTATATAAACTAATAATATAGAAAATAAATATTTATGATCCCATTTAGCTGCTTATGTCCTACCTAATAATACGTTCATTTTTTGCATTTAATTAAATTTTGAATAACAACTTTAAACAAATTAAAATAGTTTTACGCTTAAATATTTTAGATATATTTCATAGAGCATACAGACATTATTTATTATTTAAATGTATTCTATATTAAGTTAAGAAGCCCAATTGTACTCTTAGACCCACAATTTCATATTTTTATTGTAAACAATGTTGCAGCACTTATTAATGAGTATGTATTTCAATGATTTCATAAAACAATTCAATTCTAGAATGTGTACATAGCAATGTAATTTATCCCCGAGTATCTCACTGACAAGCATCGTGAGACAATACACACGTATCCATATATTCAGTTTAACACATACATCTCTGTCTACTGCATGACAATGAGACTCGAGATATAATATATGAAAGAAGACGAAAACAACAAGTCAATTAAGTTTAATCTCTAGTATTTACAATAACACAGGAAGACAAATTGTACAAAGAAATAAAGAGAAGAAATGCGATAGGTAAAGACAGTTTCCTATGAATATTTTGTGCCACTAAAAAACATGAAAGTATAAATATGTATCAAAATGTGCATATTGAAAGGATATCTTTGGTATGATCTTCTATTAGGGGGTGAATGTTGGACAATAGACAAAGAAACAAGGAAAACACTACTTTCTAACTATAACATCGTTGATAGTATAGCACAACCCAGTTGCTCTTCTACCTTCTAACTATAATATCGTTGATAATATAGCACAACCCAGTTGCTCTTCTGCTTTCTAACTATAACATCGTTGATAGTATAGCACAACACAGTTGCTCTTCTACCTTCTAACTATAACATCGTTGATAATATAGCACAACCCAGTTGCTCTTCTGCTTTCTAACTATAACATCGTTTATAGTATAGCACAACACAGTTGCTCTAATACCTTCTAACTATAACATCGTTGATAGTATAGCAAAACCCAGTTACTCTTCTACATTCTAACTATAACATCGTTCATTGCCAGTCAAGATAGAGAGTTGAACCATGGATTATGTAGTGAGAAGACGTAAATTATAGAGAGATAGATATCAAATTTATATATCTCCATTATTTGTGTTCAGTTTTTGCTTGTCTTGTGTTCTTAACAATATTAGAAACGAGAACGTAACAATCGTTACAGCTAATGACTTAATACACCTTATTTAGATATCTTGGTTTTCTGTTTCGCTACAAGCTCATCTTGATTTGATTTTTTCTTAAAGTTTTACTTGCACACATTATAAAAAATATTCCTAAGAATCATCATTAGATTCATTTCTAAGAACTGTACACAATAACTTCTGTGAAAATGTTGTGTAGCTTTCATGCTAAATTTGAAAAAAAAAGAAATATAAATTTCTAGTTGTGTTACCAAAAGAGAGGGGGGGGAGAGACGTTCCAACGCCTGCTGGAGGAGTACCCCAAGATCGGGGGGGGGTGAGGGAGTTGGATGGAGAAGTTTCGATACCTGTGTAAAAATATATTTATGGCAATTGCCGCTTGTTGAGACTCCCATGCTATAGGATGAGACATGTGATGGCCGCTTGATGAGGCTCCCATGCTATAGGATGAGACAGTTATGGCCACTTGATGAGGCTCCAATGCTATAGGATAAGACACTGATGGCCGCTTGATGAGGCTCCCATGCTATAGGATGAGACAGTGATGGCCGCTTGATGAGGCTCCCATGCTATAGGATGAGACAGTGATTGCTGCTTGATGAGGCTCCCATGCTATAGGATGAGACAGTGATTGCTGCTTGATGAGGCTCCCATGCTATAGGATGAGACAGGTCCTAAGAGTTTAACACGATCCAAGAGAAGGGGTTGTCATATGCGTTGGTCCCAGATACGAGAAAGGTTGCAAAAGTGACTGCGACCTGAAACCGTTAACCCCGGCGCAACGCCCAAACGAAGCACCGGAACCCTGGCGGACAACGGGAGGGTCGGGCTCGACCTCACAGAGAGATCTGTTGCTGGGTGGGAAAGTCAACCTGGGACTGGCCGTGCTCAAGTGGTCAACCTGAGACTGGCCGTGCTCAAGTGGTCAACTGGACACTGGTCGTGCTCAAGTTGTCAACTGGAGACTGGACGTGCTCAATTTGTCAACTGGAGACTGGCCGTGCTCATGGGTTCAACCTGAGACTGGCCGTTCTCAAGTTGTCAAAAAGAGACTGGCCCTGATCAAATTGTCAACAGGAGTCTGGACGTGCTCAAATGGTCAACCTGAGACTGGCCGTGCTGAATTGGAGACACGCCGTGCTTAAGTGGTCAACCTGAGACCGGCCGTGCTGAATTGGAGACTGTCCTTGCTCATGTGGTCCAGCATAGACTGCCCTTCCTTGTATGGGATCGAAGGGTCAATCTCCCAAATCCCTAGTTGTGTAACAATTCAATGTCTGTGGTATAGAGCGTACGAAATAACCAAATGTTTTAACGTGTAGGAGTCATTTTAATTAAACTGTATCCCTAATCAAAGGGATCGATTTCAAGTTGCGTGTCACTTGCAAATAAATCAATCATAAAAACGGAGAATTTTGCGACGAGTAAAAGGTTAGTTATTTCCATAAAATAAAGTAAATAAATACATTTTATAGTTTACTTAATTTGAAATGAACAAAGTTAAAAATGAATTTCGATATTCAAATAGTAAATAACTGCAAATTATTTTGAGTGTTATGCAAAGACACATTTTAGTAGCACACATTTTTATAACCAATTCTTATAGAGGTTTCAAATTATATTTTAATTAAATTTTAAAATTTTAATCTTGTCATCTAAATTTATCAATTACAATTTCAAATAAAATACGTTAGTAGTTAGTACTGGTGCTTTGTGGCAATTACAATTTGTTTGCACGTCCTTTATGATAACGTAAAAACCATTTTTCCCGTTTTTTAGCGATCCCAACATTTTGTGAATCAATATAATTGAATTTATATTTATACTAGCGTATCACCCGTCAAAATGACGGAAGTTTTCAGCTGAAATCTATTTATTTTGAAAAAATGCACTTTGTTTAGGGCGCCTACGGCGCCCACCTTTTTAAAAAGCCCAACTAGCTTGTCCTTGATTTATTAATACGAAATATTAAACTTTCTGAAATGCAAACAAAGTATTTTATAATAGGGGTTGTAGGGCGCCTATGGCGCCCCCTTTGTTTTTTTATTTTATAATTAAACATCATCAAATCATCTTTTTACATTGTTCCATTTTCCAAAATTAAAATAAGAGCTAAAACAATAACGTCATATAATATTTTTTTACAGCGCATCTTTAATTTGCACACCTTTTGATGCAATGCTGCAGAATTTGGTGCGCTGCTTTCTAAAATAAGTAGCGTCACGGACAGACAGACATGCATGACAGACAGACGTGACAGAGATTGCCAATTATGTATATTGATTGTATAGTTTTGGGGTCGGCGAACTTTTTTTCCCATTTGCCCAAAATATAAAATTTTATGTTGCCATTACCTCTGAAGGCGCGAGGTCATGCCCACACCACTAGGGAGTTTTGGGAGCGTTGTAAGGCCCCCCCATCCCAATGGGTCTAGGGCTAAGCCCCGCCCGAAAATGCATGGGTTGTACAAGCCTAACAAGGGTCTAAAAATTACCCGAAAAGTATTATGCGTATGATGCAATTATAAAAGTTAACAGTCAAAGATAATATTGTTTTAACGGTTATAGGTCTAACGGCCAAGGCCATTCTAGATATAATGATAAATCTGACATAATGCAATAAAGTCGGCTGAACACAATTTTACTTTAAACAACTCATTAAGGTCAATTTTAGACAAAAAATGATGTTGTTTCATTTTTGACACAATTCCATCGAAAAATGGGTCATGTTTACGTCAAGGCAAGTTGGAAGATGTCTTCAGGGTCCAATCGATTTCGCAGTTTTTGTTGTTGTTGTTGTTGTTTTTATGTTCACTAGAGTGGAAAATCCTTGTTCAAAAAGTACATTATTGCAAAAAGCAGCAACATCTTGACGGCCTCCTCATGTGCAGTGTTGAAAGCCTTTGCAGTATTAGACATCCAAAAATGTGTGAGATCTGATTTGGTTGCAATATCATTTCATGCCTCATTGTTAGACTGAAGTTCAAAAAGTGCCTCTGCCAACCCTTGAGTCTCATCTAGTACATTCTCAATGTCACATCGATATGGATCTAGAACCTAACTGATTTAATGCGAATCAATAACTTTAAAGTAAACAGTGATCTGCTCTTTGAACTTGGTAAGATGTGTGATAACTACATAATATATATACACTGTGGTACTTCGGTATACGTCTGCTTTTCTTTAAATCCAACTTGGTTTACGTCCTTTGTTTGGAGTACGAACTGCGTCATTCACGCAATTTTAGCCGACTCCCCCCCCCCACACTTTTTTTTTCTCAACACATGACGTCACACAAATTTAGACCCCTTTCAAACTTGTCGTCAAAAAGTTGCGCCCCCCCCCTTTTTCCGTATTTTCCATTTAAAAATGAGAATGTTTCAAATCAGTTTATTGTCACTTAAGTTTGTATTTAATATGAGGTTGCACTCTAATATCATAACACGGGATAAGCCATTCATTAAATACATTGTAAGCAATCAAATATTCATGTGGATTTTATTCTTTACCTTTCGCTGTTTTTATGCCACGTCACATTCTTTAAACATCCCCCCGCCACCTCGTAACAAACGTGTGACCCCCACCTCCACCCCCGTGTACAGATTAATCATTTTCCTTCTATCTCTAATGGAAAAAATGTGTTTGTTATACTCCAATTTGGTAAATGTCCAAGGATCTGGAACGGATTGAAGACTTATATTGAGGTACCACTATATATAGATACAGTGGTACCTCGAGATACAAATGCTACAAGATACGAAAATTCGAAGATACGAAAGGCCACACAAAGAATTTTTAGTTCCAAGATACGAAATAAATCCAAGATATGATAAACGCCGCGCAGGTGACAACATTGGGCATCACGTGACTTCATTCAACGGGCCACCAACAGTTCTTGTACAGTTCAATGACATTTGCCTGACTCATTTCAGAAACATTGTAAAATGCAGTCAAAATAAGCTTCTATTTATCAACATTTGCTAAGAGATTATTGGTAAGACGGGATGAAAAAATCTTTTTATTTTTTAAAAATAAAACAAGACGCTGTTGGTAGAAATGAGGCAAATGAAATGAAAGGTGAAACAGAAAATTGGAAAGCGCAAAACAAAAAGTTTTAAAAAAAATAATATTTAATAAACAAAAATATAAAAATTAAGTCAGTTTAAGTGTTATGTTACGTTTGTTTAGTGTTCAGTTCTACAAAATGTAAGCGTTTATTTAGCATTAATTCATACATAGTTTGTACATAACGGTTTATTTTCAGTAAGTTTTCTGCCATCCGTACTCATCCCTTACCACCTTCTCCGACACTTGGCCTCACTCGAATGGTAGATTTGTATACATATTATTTTACATTCACTTTATTCTGTTTTCATTGCTTTATTATTATTAATTTCATTTTTAAAGTGAACTTTTAATGATTGAAGAATCCTACTTAGGTTTTCTATAGTTGCACATGATATTTTCAATTTTTAAGTTATGTTTAATATATAAAGGATTTATGTCAAAAACTTTGTTTTTACGGTTTAAAGAAAAAAACTCAGATTGGTAATGTTCATGTCTCGACCTATCCTCATTTTTTAATCAGTCTCGTCTTGTTAAAGTCTCGACCAATCCACTTTTTCCAGTTTCTGTTTTCTCTCAGCCAAAAATAATAGAGAATTGGAAATACTATCGTTATAGCAAATCATTATTGCAGGTCCGCCGGAAAAGGTTGGCCCCTACGTGGCCCGGAAGACAGTAAGGTGTGGAGCAGACTACAAACTGTAACTAACGATCCTGGCGAGTGGTAACGGCGAATTAAACCACCAGAGCCGCCTAGGAATCCAGTGGGGAAGGTCTCAACTTTAGCGAGAGGTCTGGTGTAGGTAGCTGGGAGAGATGTACTTCCAAAACCCAACAGAGCCCGGCTCGTCAAGCCGAAGGCCGAAAGTTCCTCCGGACAAGGGAGGAGCGCCTACTCGACTACCTCAATAACATAAACACGTCTGTCCAACCCATTCTCAAATGGCTAAAACAATCATTGTGTATAAGAAATATTGAATAGGAAGCGTATCTTTATGCAGAAAGATTTATTGTAGGGGAAACAGAGGAAGAAAACAAAACAACATACGTGGGGACCTGGCCAAATGGTCAACAAAGAAAAGTGTAAGCAATAATGTCTTCCTTTAAAAAGTTAACAAATTAGAGATAGGAAGATCATAATGGCCGATGTCTTTCCAAACCTGGCACCTCATAATAATCATATAAATGAAAAATACACTTTTCCTGATTGTAAAAGCATGACAAATAATGTTAATGTAGTCATGATAGAAGTACATTAAAAAAATATTTGGTGTCAGCGCCGCACGATACAGCACCGATGTTAATGTATTTTTAAAGAAAATTAAAGTCCAATATAAATGAAAAGGATATTTTTCGTTTAAAGTTTTATATCAAAATGTGATTCAATGTAATTTAAAAGTTACATGAGACAGTTTATTTGTAATCTGTGTTGTCAAAATGTATTGATTAACGTTCTTTTAATGGATTTATACAAATTAAGGATTTTTTTGAAAAACATGTTTAAATTTGCATTTATTTACATTTTATGAGAAGCATGGAAATAAAACTTTCTGTTTAATATTAATTTACATAATGTTAAAATTTGTTTGCTAGTGCCCCAGCATTTAATTTTACTTACAAGTGCATGTCACTTGATTTCGATCTCTAAAATTAGAGGGTATCATAATACTGTATTGCTAAAATACTATTTACTAATCTTTGAATAAAATACTTATAGTTAAAGCCAATTAATTTCTCCTTAAATCAAGCCAGCGAACAGTGTGGCGCAGAGTTCCATTTGGCATAAGGACTCATCTTAAGCTCTTCCACTACTCATCGAAGTCGTAAAAAATAACCAATATAACGGTAAGCTCATTTCCGAATTTCACGGTTGTGCAAAGTACAGAACCGTGGTCCAAATACGTCCGCTGCTTAAATTGTGAATAGCTTGCTGACTGATATTGAAAATTTAACAAATTCATTAGGGTTTTCTATAAGAACGACATTATATATATATTGAAGAGCCGAAATTATAACAGACTATGATTACAAAATACGAAAACGTCAAATTATGGCAAACTTGTATGATGATTTAATCGTTACCGACCAATCAAAATAAATTAAGGAGAAGAGTAAAAAAACACGTGCGGGTAAGGGATTGTTCTCTTTTACTCGGCATGTCCTGGAGTCTATAGCTCACATACGTCATAAAGGTCATGTTGTCAAGGCCATCTCACATCATCGTTTCTCAAGAGACGGTCAATTCAAATTCTAATAAAGGTGGAGATTTTATTTTAATGATATTATTGTACATTCATGTAATGATATGTATTTATTAGGGCTGTTAACCATTTATTTAAATTTAATCGTTAACTTTTGAAAAATTAACGATTAATTAATGGTTAATTTCGATTAAAACCAAAATTAAAATGTATGATGTCATTAGTAACATTTATTAAACATTCTTGTTGAAAATCTAAATAACACTGGAATGTCTCCTTTATATGTCATCTTTTAACGAACTACGCAAAAAGACAAGTGTGTTGACATTATTTATTTCAAGTGATGAGCGGGTCTAATTGACAATATAACCAGCTGAGTGGAACAATCTTTCACATGGAACTGAGGTAACTGGTATGCAAAAAACAGTCTTGGCAAGGAATGACATTATCGGATATCGGTGTTCATTAAGTTTCCACCATTGTAAAGAGTTAATGGATTCAGCACTTTTCATCTCCATTTTTTAACGCAGTAATTCATCAGAAGATCTTTCGTCATTTTCTGTCTCTGAGTCAAGACTCCATTACTGCCATTAGCTTAACATGCTTTTCATTCGGTTTGATAAGTAGGTGAAGTGTTAGAACCATGGTAGCCAAACGTTATCAACATTTTGAACATTACAGTCAGTCAATAGTTTAAAACCAAAATGTTCTGTAATCGTCAGGAAATTTATTATTTATCGGCCGCTATTTTGAATTATTTTTGAAAAACAAATTTGACTTCCCATAATTTGTAAGTGATGGGTCCATTAATCGTTAAAAATAATTTAATAATTAACATTTTTTAACGATTAATCGAGAATTAATCGTTAATTTCCACAGCCCTCCTGAACCTTAAAGAAATCTTTGAAAATATCTGCACTACTGACCAAAGTAACACTTAGTAAAATTTACATTTTGACGCTCTCTTAAAAAATTGTTTGTAACTAATCTCAGGCACCATCTAGTATTTATTGAGTGCTAATGTTAAATATAATTAATAACAACTAATCCCATAGGCTTGGGTACCATGCTATGCAATCAGTGATAATAAATAAATACTTCTGCTGTTGTAGAAACAGATAAATTTGAATGAAAAAATTAACAAATAGAAAATTAGCTACACTTTTATCCATCAACCCGACATATGTTTAATTAAAGAACATGATGTTTACATAATTGTATTAACGTAAGGAAAGTTTTGGAACATGATGTTTACATAATTGTATTAACGTAAGGAAACTTTAAGAACACGTAAGATTTGGATGTTGGATTCTGGCCTTAAATAAAAGAAAGTATTCCACTGTGTGGGCGTGGGTGTAGCCCGGGCGGCGGGGGGCGGGGGTAGGGAATAGTGGATAGAAATAAGCCAGCAAACTATGATATCAACAATATGTAACAAACTATGATATCAACAATATGTAGCAAACTATGATATCAACAATATGTAGCAAACTATGATATCAACAATATGTAGCAAACTATGATATCAACAATATGTAGCAAACTATGATATCAACAATATGCAGCAAACTATGATATCAACAACATGTAGCAAACTATGATATCAACAATATGTAGCAAACTATGATATCAACAATATGTAACAAACTATGATATTAACAATATATAACAAACTATGATATCAACAATATGTAGCAAACTATGATATCAACAATATGTAGCAAACTATGATATCAACAATATGTAGCAAACTATGATATCAACAATATGTAGCAAACTATGATATCAACAATATGTAGCAAACTATGATATCAACAATATGTAGCAAACTATGATATCAACAATATGTAGCAAACTATGATATCAACAATATGTAGCAAACTATGATATCAACAATATGTAGCAAACTATGATATCAACAATATGTAACAAACTATGATATCAACAATATATAACAAACTATGATATCAACAATATGTAGCAAACTATGATATCAACAATATGTAGCAAACTATGATATCAACAATATGTAGCAAACTATGATATCAACAATATGTAGCAAACTATGATATCAACAATATGTAGCAAACTATGATATCAACAATATGTAGCAAACTATGATATCAACAATATGTAGCAAACTATGATATCAACAATATGTAGCAAACTATGATATCAACAATATGTAGCAAACTATGATATCAACAATATGTAGCAAACTATGATATCAACAATATGTAGCAAACTATGATATCAACAATATGTAGCAAACTATGATATCAACAATATGTAGCAAACTATGATATCAACAATATGTAGCAAACTATGATATCAACAATATGTAGCAAACTATGATATCAACAATATGTAGCAAACTATGATATCAACAATATGTAGCAAACTATGATATCAACAATATGTAACAAACTATGATATCAACAATATGTAACAAACTATGATATCAACAATATGTAGCAAACAATGATATCAACAATATGTAACAAACTATGATATCAACAATATGTAGCAAACTATGATATCAACAATATGTAGCAAACTATGATATCAACAATATGTAGCAAACTATGATATCAACAATATGTAGCAAACTATGATATCAACAATATGTAGCAAACTATGATATCAACAATATGTAGCAAACTATGATATCAACAATATGTAGCAAACTATGATATCAACAATATGTAGCAAACAATGATATCAACAATATGTAACAAACTATGATATCAACAATATGTAGCAAACAATGATATCAATAATATGTAACAAACTATGATATCAACAATATGTAGCAAACTATGATATCAACAATATGTAGCAAACAATGATATCAACAATATGTAACAAACTATGATATCAACAATATGTAGCAAACTATGATATCAACAATATGTAGCAAACTATGATATCAACAATATGTAACAAACTATGATATCAACAATATGTAGCAAACAATGATATCAATAATATGTAACAAACTATGATATCAACAATATGTAGCAAACTATGATATCAACAATATGTAGCAAACTATGATATCAACAATATGTAACAAACTATGATATCAACAATATGTAGCAAACATGATATCAACAATATGTAACAAACTATGATATCAACAATATGTAGCAAACAATGATATCAACAATATGTAACAAACTATGATATCAACAATATGTAGCAAACTATGATATCAACAATAGGTAGCAAACAATGATATCAATAATATGTAACAAACTATGATATCAACAATATATAGTAAACTATGATATCAACAATATGTAAAATTTTCTGAATCAGCTGATGCTACCTTCTTGACGATAATTTGTCAACTTTCAAAATGAAAACCAAAACATAATCCACGATAAACAAACTCAAATACAATAAAAGCTTATACAGTAATAAGTATTTTATTTGTTGACCAGAACAATGCTTTGCTACGGGTTAAGAACAATAAAACAAAAACAGATTTTGTTTTTATTTAATTTTTTTTATTATTTTTTAAAAATATTTATTTTAATTAATATGGGGAGGAAGAAGAGGGGAATTGTTTCATCTTACTGTTAGAAAAATTGTAAGCACATCACACAATTAGGACAGCGAAACAATGACCGTCTTCATCATAAAATAATGATATGGGTTGTCCCGGAAATAGAAAGCATGATGAAGTTCTAATGATGCTTATCAACTTTCGTTTTCCTGCTTTAATACCACGGGATTTTCTCTCAAACTGCTGTGCCAGAATAGCAACGGTTCTCTGAAGTTTTGTAATTCATTTATAGTTTCCTTGAAGTTTGTCAAAAAGCTACACTTGACTTATACGGCACGGGTTCAAAATAGCGACTGTCAAAACAGCGACCGTCATAATAGCGACTTCAAAATAGCGACTGTATCAAAACAGCGACCGTCATAATAGCGACTTTAAAATAGCGACTGTATCAAAAGAGCGACTGTCATAACAGCGACTTCACCGCATAGCTATTATTGTCCAACCGTTTATCTAACACAGTGGTTCCAAACTTTTTGACACAGTTACCTTTACAAAGGACTATCTGACCACATTGCCCCGTTCACCTTACACAGTGGTTCCAAACTCTTTTGGCACACTTACCTTTATACAGGACTACCTGACCACATTGCCTTTTTATTGTCCGATTACATCGGATTGGGGTGGGGTTGGAGTTGGATACGTTTGGAAGGACTTGGTACCTCAGAGGAGTGGTGCATTTATCACAATCATGAATTCGCATTTAACGTTGACTGGTTTTCAATCTATATACTTTTTAGTGGTAATTAATTTTAATTTTAATAGATAATAATACTAAACTATATTATATTATTTTTTTTTAAATTAGAAGAAAAAAAAACAACAACAACTTTACGAGCTAAAGAGAAAAGGGTCAAAATATCCGGGGATCACAAAATCCTGTAGTCGAACTGTCTCTAGCTTAAAAAGCAGCCACATGCCACCTCTGCCCCATACCACGGCAATCCCCCTCAATTAATCGACTGCATCTATGTTTAAATGCTAATCTCTATCGAGCCTTCTGCAAAATATATTTGACTGAAGTAATAGCCGTTATATATATTTTTTTTACAGAATTTTTTTTAAAATGTGTTCCAAAATTGTGTTTACACTCTTTGCAACACCAACATTTATTTATACACACCTCCAGTTGATTGTATTTAATTTTGCATTAATGGCTTATCATGTCATCCATTTCTTGATTTTATAAACTCCATTGTAGGCTAGGCAAAGCAAGTTTTTCAAATATTATCACAAGCAAAAGAAAAAAGTCGCTATTTTGATACAGTTGCTGTTATGATGCAGTCGCTATTATGACGGTCGCTGTTTTGACAGTCGCTGTTTGATACAGTCGCTATTTTGAAGTCGCTATTATGACGGTCGCTGTTTTGACAGTCGCTATTCTGCCCGGATGCGACTTATACGTAACATCGAAGTAGAGACAAGTATATACGGTAAGTCTTACATTGCTGTATATTAATTTGCTCACATTATACGCCAACACCGATTATTTGTAAAAATGGAATAATTTGTTCATAAATAAAATATCGCTGAAAATGTGCTTACAGAATAATTGCCATTTAATTCAAATAGTAAGACGATTTCTTGAAAACGATCTTTAAGATATGCTACTAGATAAAATAAAATACCCACAATATTATCAAAGCGTCATTTATTAATTCTCTAGTACAATCTCCTCATATAGGTGTTCTGCTGTAGTAACATTATTTTTATTATTGCAATTTACCACCTGGTTATTTAGTTAGACACTTGAATCTATGATTTCACCAAATTTCATGGTGCTGAATTCAGCTGAAATGTGTACGATTACAAATGAGTTTACATAATCATAAGATCAGCAGATAGAGCTATCTTCCCTTGAATGATTTCTATTTAAAAAGTGTTATTATATTTTTTTAAAACCGTTTAAAGTCTGTGTAAAATCATGTTTTAATAATCTAATAAAAAGCAAATCCTAAAAACAATGGAAAAATCCTTCGAAATAGAACTCATATTAATATTAAAATTAGAAATATAAACTAATTGTGAAACATTCAATAATTATTTGATTTTATTTGTACTATCAATAACCATTTTTTTATAAAAATACAAATTATATTCAAATTAATATATATTTAAATGTTAATGTCGAGGTGTTACACTCTAGGTGCAAAAAACACAAAGTAAAGGCATCTCAGAGATATTTTAATTTTAAAAAATTACGTTTCAAAATTATAACTCATTACACAGAAGATCACACAATAACACAATTTTACACGTCGTACATCAATTCTCTTTGTTTCATGGCGATTCTCAAAATATTAGTCCCAGAAAGATGCTGTGCCAGACTTCCTCAAAAAGTCAGCTTTCAGGACGAGTCACATTTATCTGTGTCAGGTCACGTGATCTCGAAGAACAATATCTTCTGGTGTAGCAAACCCCTGAGCACTGTCTGGAAGGTCATTACAATCGGCGAAGTGCACTGCTGGGTCAGCATCTCCAACATATCATCAGTGACCATTCGGTTCGAGGACGACAACGAGCGGTCTGTGACAATCACCACATAGCGATATCTCCAGGTGCTTTGCCACGATTTGGACAGAACTTGATGGGCGGAGAGGAGTCTCAGGGTCCTCCAGAGGTTCCTGCAGGATGGTGTGACCTCCCATAGGAGAGGCGTCTCAGGATCCTCCAGAGGTTCCTGCAGGATGGTGTCACCTCCCATAGGAGAGTGAGTCGTCAGGGTCCTCCAGAGGTTCCTGCAGGATGGTGTCACCATCCCATAGGAGAGGAGTCGTCAGGTCCTCCAGAGGTCCTGCAGGATGGTGTCACCTCCCATAGAGAGGAGTCGTCAGGGTTCTCCCAGAGGTTCCTGCAGGATGGTGTTACCTCCCATAGGAGAGGAGTCGTCAAGGTCCTCCAGAGTCCCTGTCAGGATGGTGTCACCCCCCACACACCTCAATCATTGGCATTTCCCTGACCGACTGATCAGCTGCAGGTGTGACCCTGTGACGAGTGGCACCACATACACCGACCCAGAACACGCCAGATTCTTATATCTCTGTGATACACTCAAGGACAGGGTATATATGGCACCAACTCCACAGAATATCCCTGCCCTTAAGGCAGCAATTAGTCACAGCAACAATGAGAGTGATCCCAAGGGAGGAATGACGGAGGTCATCGAGTGAACTTTATGCTCGCCGGATCCACATAGCGCCAGTAGCGCCGGGGAACTCAGTTAGGTAAGCCACATTTGGAGCACAGGTGAAACAAGAATTTGTAGCATCAGACTTCGAAACTTTGAAATTGTCCGTGCTACACAGGCTTGCACTAAATTAGCTATAGTTATGTGTCGAGCTCAATCAAAGTTTTGGAGTTATATCGTCGTTTTTTGTGATGGACCATTGTGTGTCACCTTATACATGGTAAAAAAGCCATAAATTGCATTTCATCAAATGCTAATTTCACTTGAATAAAGAGCAATATTGGTGTAGATTTCCCAATCTCTAGTAACTATTCAGTAGTTTCGACACAGTGCTTCTAGATCTGGAAATTTCCCAGAATCGTGAATTTTTGAGCCAACTTTATAGAATTGGAATTTGGCGATTTATTAGAGCTATTTTGCCGTTAAAAATGCGAATTGGACGATTGACAAATTTTAAAAAGTAAAATAAACACTTGAATGACATAAAATAAAAATAATTTGAACATATGTTCATTTTTCAAATAAGAAAATACTTTTTTAGGGATGGGGTGGGGTTGTGACGTCATATTTGTTTGTTTTTAAGCGTGCTAGGTTTTTTATTTCGGAACCTAGTTTTTTTTTTTACCTGTTTGCTAGATTTTCCCAAAATTGTCACAGCAGCAGTGGTCTGTTAAAAAGTGCTTAAAGAGACATATGAGCAATTTTGAATCCAAAGTCCTAAGAATGAATGAGAAGTATATAAATTGACCACAGCCCCTTTTCAAGTTTGTTCGCCAACTATTCTCCCCTTCCTTCCCGCCTGTTAGCTTCGCCAACCGGATTATTATGCATGTGGAAATTTTTAGTATAATCTGGAATTTGTTTTTTACTTTGCTGGGAAAGTGGGCACCTTGAGTTAAAAGAACTTTAGTTTACACTATGCAAATTTGTAATCTACAAACTGAAAAAAAATTGAGGATTAAAAAAAAACGTTAAAAAACCAAGTTTTTGACTATAAAACCTTTATGTACGAGACGTAACTAAAAGAATGTTCATTATAATACGCAGCGCAAGACCATCCAAAAATACAAAATTGCAGTTGTGTCGTAAAACATGTTTAATATAATGCGCACCGATCAGGAATATGTTTATAAAAAGAGTTGTCAATAAAATACGCACCTTATTGCGCGACAGAAAGGTTGTTCAATATAATACGCACCGCGACACTCTATCTCAAAAAATAGCATGATACATAGGAATAAATAAAATAATCTAAAAAATCAATAATTTAATTACGGTACATGCGATCGATCTGAAATTTTGATACATTGTTTTTATCATCGGTACAAAACTGCCTGCAAAATTTCAGCTCGCTAGCTTGACGAGCAAGTGGGTTAAAAATCGATCAAAAGTTTTGGCGACAAGCAAGCAAGCAAGGTGTCGGCGCGCAGACACCACGAGTTAATATAAAGGATTTAATAAGAAAAACCCGTAAAAAACCAAGTTTTTGACTATAAATCCTTTATGTACGAGACAGTAACTAAAAGAATGTTCATTATAATACGCAGCGCAAGACCATCCAAAAATACAAAATTGCAGTTGTGTCGTAAAACATGTTTAATATAATGCGCACCGATCAGGAATATGTTTATAAAAAGTGTTGTCAATAAAATACGCACCTTATTGCGCGACAGAAAGGTTGTTCAATATAATACGCACCGCGACGCTCTATCTCAAAAAATAGCATGATACATAGGAATAAATAAAATAATCTAAAAAATCAATAATTTAATTACGGTACATGCGATCGATCTGAAATTTTGATACATTGTTTTTATCATCGGTACGAAAACTGCCTGCAAAATTTCAGCTCGCTAGCTTACGAGCAAGTGGGTTAAAAATCGATCAAAAGTTTTGGCGACAAGCAATCACGGGTGCAGACACCACGAGTTAATATAAAGGATTAAAAAAAAGTACGGGATTTAGTCAATTATGTGCTTAATGTACAATTAAATAACATAATTTGCAATCTGTCACGCAAGTAGTGTCTGTCAGTCCTGACGCTATGCGAGGTAAAGATCACGATATAAAATGTTGCTTCGAGATTAAAAAAAATGTGTTGCTCACACATCAAATACTGTGCGTGACGTCATTAGTTGAGTCTTTTATAATGTGTGAAGGAACGAAGTAAAAAGACCATGTTTTATTTGATGTGATAAATATTATTATTTTTGTATTAAATGTCCGTTTTTGTGTATGTGTCGTCAATATTACGTACGTAATTATTGAATTTAATTTACTATATTAATGATATAACATTCTTTTTTTTTGTTTATATGAAAAAACCAAATGTAAGGACTTAACGGATAACAATGAATCGAAGGCATTATGTAAACGTAACAACGCCCATAAATAAAATAACAGGCCAAAGAACAAAACTAACAACAATCATGACAGATAAACTGTTTGTTCTTTTCGAAAGAAGAAACAAACCCTCACCCCCAGAAGCGAAAGCCACTAAAAAATAATACCACTACCCCCCACCCCCCACAAACCCCCACTTTCCACACCGACCTCCTTCCTCGACCACCCACCCCCACAAAAAAAAAAACAAGTAACTAACCCCATACCACAAAACCACCATTCAAACGACAACGAGTGCAAGCAAAAAGACAACCAAAACAAAGTGCAATAAAAAAAATGAGAACTGCCAGTAGGGGATCAACATCTGACAATCCCCACCAGCAACCTAAAAAAATCTCCAACTCACGCCCCTTCGCTAACACAACCCTTAATTAGCTCAAACCACAAAACAAAACCTCAACCAGTAGCATAACAAAACAACAAATTTTCATGCAGATCTATGTTATAATCATAACGACTGCAGAGAGGTACCGCAGGCTAGACATTAGGGAGCCCTGCTACCAAATGCAGCACAACTGGGGCGGACGTTGGTGTTTGAAACGTTCCTCATTTATGCATCAAGTAACGGAACTTGATAGGAACGTCAAACCCCCACGAAATAGAAGACAAAATAATAAGTGTCCCCACTCAAACCGCCCTATGTGGAATGCACACGTCCCGAAATACGTTTGTCTTTGACTGACACGGCGGTGACGAAACGCAGCCCTGAACATGTACAGACAGCTGCTGCCCTTGAGACGATAGAAGGGTTCGCGGGAACCCAAGTGAAAGTGTTCACGGATGGGTCTGCCAGTTCAAGTGAAGGAATTGCAGGATATGGTGCGCTCATCTTATATACCCAATAGGAGGGCCACCAAAAGAAGAACTTCTAGGTCCCTGTGGGACTATGGCATCGAATTACGATGCGGAGCTTGAAGCTATACACAGGGCCCTGGAAAAGTGTGCACCGGAAACTGCAGGGGTCGGACATTTTCGGTTTCGACACGGTACTGTTTTGTGACTCGAGAACAGCCCTCGAAGTCCTGGCTAGTGAGAAGCGTAGTACCCACTTGGTTGACGCCATCTTGGAGGACGTGGGTAGACTCGAAAGACTTGGAGGTAAGGGTAACAGTGCAGTGGATACCGAGCCACGTGAATGTTAACGGCAATGAAAAGGCAGACTCCCTGGCCAAAGCAGGAGAAGCCCTGCCCCAACCAGAGGCCCCAGTCACTTATCTTGGGGCTAAAACCTGGTTAAATGATCATTTCCGAAATAAGTGGTATCAGGAGTGGGCTGACAACACGACAGCCAGAGGGGTATTCGTTAACATGCCCAGGCCAGCCGTTCAGACCAGTGGTGGAACCTGAGTCGCAAACACCAGAGTTTAGTGACTCAGATGAGAACAGAACATTGCCCAACCAACTCATTCTTTCACAGGCTAGACCAGAACAGGGACTCGAACTGCCGTCATTGCAGCCAAGCCCCTGAGACAGTCGTACACCTGGTGACGTCTTGCCCGGCGCTTGATATAGCCGGGGGGTGAGGGAGGCGGAAGAGTCCCATGTAAAGACAAATGTTGTATGGCAATGCTCAACAGATGGAGCAGATTGCCCAGGTACTAGCCAAGGCCTTAATAGATTAGTCTCAGGCCTACAGAATATGTGTTTAGTTTAGTTCTTTGTTATTCATATTTGTAAATAGTTACATATTTTGTATTTACATGTTTTTGATAATGTAAAGGTAATAATGTATGGACCAATTAGCGCATAAACTGACAAGTCATAATAGATCTTGAAAAGGTGTTGACTTGACAACACTAAAAACGTTTATGTGAATTACTAATATCGTGTATATTAAATTGTAAATATGATTAACAGTTGATAATTTAAGATTTTCTGTTATCCTGTGACAAACTTTGCTTACTACATTTCATGCAAAATAAATAGTTATTAACATGTGTAAAATTACAGTTTATTTTTTACATGTTTTGATAATGTTGTGGTAATAATGTATGGATAAATGGGCGAAAAAACTGACAAGTCATAATCATCGATGAACTTAAACGGCTTCAAATCACAGATATGCATGATGTGGATCTCATTACAGTCACATAATTTATTTTTAACGCACTGTGCTGTATTATTGGTGCACTCCTAATTGGTGCGCACTATTCAATGCCGCAAGTTAACGTCCGGCTGACTCCTCAGCAATCTATATATATAATTCTCTTCGTGGTCGGAACCTGAGAGACAAGCTGCAAGTATGTTCAACAGATACTAATTTTAGAAAGCAGCGCACCAAATTACAGCAGCAATGCATCAACAGGTTTGCAAATTAAATATACGCTGTAAAATAAATATATGACGTCATGTTTTCGCTGATATTTTAATTTTGTAAAAAGGGAACAATGTAAAAAGTTATAAAATACTTTGTGTACATTTCAGAAAGTTTAATATTTCGTATTGATCAAACAAGGACAAGTTAGTTGGGATTTTGAAAAAAGTGGGCGCGGTAGGCGCCCTAAAAAAGTGCATTTTTTCAAAATAAATAGATTTCAGATGAACACTTCCGTCAATTTTTACGGGTGATACGCCGCGGGTCTCTCCAGAGTTCCTTCTATTAATTCACTCACAGTCGTTTGCCCAAACCCACCCCATTTTTGACAACCGTGTCTTTCAGGAAGTCTTCACCCGTCACTAAATCATTAGCGGCGTATGCTACGCCGCGGGTCAGCTAGTATTTATTAATACGTCGAACTTCAAACTTCTTTGCCGCAGTATCACTTTATGCTGTGTGTAATTCACTATGCATTTACTATTATCATGATTATTCATTATTATTCATGCAAACTTATATAACGCGAAGCCTAAGCTTGGAGGTCTTCTCATAACACATATATTCGTGTATATAATCAAAATATGTACTCCACTATTTTCAAACGTCCGCATAAAATTGTTCAATATGGAAAGGAGATTTAATTTTTCTCTCTTGGTCTCTACATTTTCCGATTATTTACTATGCGGCTTTCAGGCCAAAGTGACGATTACAAAAACTGAAATATATCCATTTTGAAAACTCCCGTCATTTTTGAAGGGTATTTCACTAGTGTACAGTGTACATTATAGATCTTTCTAAGTAACGAATAAAGTGGATTCCACTTTGTAAAGAGATTACGTGACATATCTAGAATACGAAATTAGTGCAATTAATAGAACTATTAAATTTGTATAAATGCTTAAAATGCTTAGTATAAATCTGTTATAAATATTAAAGAAATTTAATGTAAGGTATTAAAATTTCATTTTACAATTATATATTTTTTTAAAAAATGTAATTCTATTTGATATTACAATTGCAAATTTACAATTACATGTATTTTTTAAATTAAAGCTGCAGATAAAGATATTGTAACACTTTAAAAATAGAATTGTGTCCCTTAATACAATGAATGAAAAAATATTTTTAATAATGACTAGACCATATATGATATCTAGAGAAATAAACACAAATGAGCCGAAATAATAATTGGTACGATAGCATTACGAAATATTCAACAATATTATATTTTATTAAGAATGAGACTTTAAAATTACATGTAGTAAAAAATATAGGGAAGTTATCGATTGATTTAAATTTTAATCGTTAACTTTTGAAAAATTAACGATTAATTAATAGTTAATTTCTATTGAAGCCAAAATTTAAATTATGATCTCATAAGTAACACTTATTGAACGTTCTTGTTGAAAACGTAAATAACACTGGAATGTCTCCTTTATATGTCATCTTTTAACAAACTACGCTAAAAGACAAGTGTGTTGACATTATTTGGTGCAAGTGAAGAGCGGGCCTAACTGACAATATAACCAGCCGAGCTGAACCATCATTCACATGGAACTGAGGTAACTGGTAAATACAAAACGGTCTTGGCAAGGAGTGGCATTATTTGATATCGGTGTTCATTAAGTTTCCACCATTGCAGAGGTTTAAGAGATTCAGGAACTTTCATCTCCATTTTGTAACGCTGTATTCTTCAGAAGAGATGTAGTCATTTTCTGTATCTGAGTCAAAACCCATTACTGCCATTAGCTTAATACGCTTTTCTTTTGGTTTGATAAGTAGGCGAAGTGTTAGAACAATGTTAGGCAAACTTTATTAACATTTGAACATTCCGTCAGTCAATAGTTTAAAACCAAAATGTTCGTGTAATCGTCAGGAAAATTATTATTTAACGGCCACTATTTTTTATCATTATTTTTTTTTACTTTTTGACTTCCATTAATTTGTAAGTGATGGGATAGATTAATCGCTAAAAATAATTTAATCGTTAAAAATTTTTTAACGATTAATCGAGAAATTAATCGTTAATTTCCGCAGCCCTAAAAAATATAAATTCAAATCCGCCGATTCTTGTTTACAAAAGGTTATTCACTCAAATAATTGGTAAATGACGTCATCGGTTATGTTTTACCCCACCAGTTTGTAGATTATTGATGTATTTAATTTTACGCTTACTTCCTATCTTAATGATATTCCATACGTCTATTCGCCGTCTCGTCAGTTATGATTTTCTTTAGATTTATTCGTTCTCTTATATAAGAACAAAAATATTTAATGTACGCTTCTTCTCCTTCCTGAACTATGAAATTCTCTCCCATTACATTCCTATTCTAAATGTTTTCAAAACTATACTAAAGAATACTTTTTCAAATATACGTTCCATAATGATGTCGTTAAATAAAATAAACGATTTAATTATACTACATATGCCATGTATATCATAAAATGTTTTGTTGAAAAATGTCAGTTTTGTTTTACACTAATGATTTTACAATTTTTTTTCCCTCTATGCTTTCAAATTTAAATTATTTTTTTAAAATCCATTAAAATAACTCGTGATGTCTGGTTGATTGCCTGTTTGTCGAAAAAATTTTGGATCGATTTTTATTCCCCTTCCTCGTAATCTAGTGAGCTGAAATTTTGCAGACAGTTTTGTGCCGATGATAAACACGATATATCAAAGTTTCAGATCGATCGCATGTACTGTAATTAAATTATTGAATTTTTAGATTATTTTATTTATCTCTATGTATCATGTTAAATTTTGAGATAGAATGTCGCGGTGCGTATTATATTGAACGACCTTTTTTATTAATACTTTCCTGTTGCGCGAATTGGTGTGTATTATATTGACAATATTTTTTATAAACATATTCCGATAGGTGCGCATTATTTTAAACACGTTTTACGAGACATAACTAAAATTTTGTATTTTTGGATTTTCTTGCGCTGCGTATTATAATTAACATTCTTTTAGTTATGTCTCATACATAAAGGATTTATAGACAAAAACTTGGTTGTTTACGGGTTCTTTTTATTAAAAACTCAGTGAAAAAATAAGACATTAATTTATTATAATTTAATTTAATAACTTTACATGAATTACATAAATTATATTCGAAATATCTGAATAACAGTTTAAAAATGTGATCATAATCTAACTACATACACCATATGATGCAATTACGTAATATAAATAAGTTTAATATTGATCGTATTCTCTTCCACTGTAACCGCTGTGGTTAAATTAGAAGAACCTTAAATTATAGTTCAGAGGATTGTTCGAATTTCAAATTTTTTTGAATGAAAATTAACAACTTTCGATAGAGATGGACAATTTATTTAATGGTACCTTACCAGTTGTTGTACAAATTTACTAAAAGTTAATGATAATTGTATGATTAGCTGAAAAACTGAGCTATTTTTTCACGCATAAACCTGCACGAGACCAAAGCAAAAGGCCGTATCAGGACCCTCACTATTTTTCAACCTGTCCTTCCATATAATGACAAGGATGCGATGCAGGCACCTCAAGTTGATGCTATTAAGCTTGCGCGCACTGGATGTATAGAAGTGGTCCATGCTCGCATTCATTAAAGCAGCGATACTGAATGACACAGTTTTGGTTTATACACTGTAAGCGTGATGTATTGCCAGATCCGATTATTAATTTTGCCATTGTAACAGCTGCCTTGCCAATTCTGCAATTTATTTTGTCCTCGATGAACAGTGTATTGGAGACATTGGAATTGGAAACCCCATTTAGGTGAACCTGTCCACCAACTACTAAGTTTACATTGTTGATATGATGGTAGAAAGTTAGAAGGTGACGTGTGTCTTGGCCATGAGGTATAAGTGCTTTTTCAAGCTGATTTGCAGAGAGACGCTAGACACGAGATGTTGAAACCATCTTCTGTGTGTGATATCATGTGCCGCATCATCCGATGAAATGTTATAAACGGTACTCAGAGATAGTATCTTTTTAAATCGTAATCTATTTTAACTGTGATACATTTCATCATTCAGCTGTTGATTTAACGGTAGAGTATATTCTTTGCCTTAGGAACCGTCACAATGTGCATTGTATTCTCATGTGGACAATAATGCCCAGATATCATGATTTTCCTAAATGTGTTGAAAGACGCAAAACATTATTAATAATATAATAAATACCCCAGTAGAAAAACATCGGTTTAGGCTGATAAATCCTTATTTACGAGACATAGCTAAAAGTAGTTCATTATAATATGACATCGCACGGCAATCCAAAAATCATAAAATTTTAGTTTAGTCTCATATATAGAGAATTTATAGTTAAAAAATATAAGTAAAAAAAAGATTTTTAAAAAAACCAAGTTTTTTAGAAGGTGACTAAAAAGAGAAAATAATTTAAAACAATATTATTTCAGAACTCCGATTTAATATACTAAAAACGTGTGGCTGGCGCTTAGAGGTTTAACATATCGTTCACTCATTCTCTCACTTATAGATCTCTCTTTTGCCTTCTAAATTAGAAATCTTTAATTTTTATACCAAACACCCACCCCACGTTTTTAGTCATATTAAATCGAAGTACTTGAACTAATAAGTTTTAAATTATTTTCTTCTTTTTAGTCCGCTTCTAAAAACGTGGTTTTTTAAAAATCTTTTTTTTACTTCTATTTATTTTATTCTTTTTAGTCCACTTATAACAACCTGGTTTTTAAAAATATTTTTTTACCTCTATTTATTTTACCAAACACCTCACAAGCGCCCGCCCAACGTTTTAAAAACATTGTGATGTGGTCACGGGGCGAACTCACGGATGTCAACAAAAGCCGACGGTACAGATGCTTTTATATAGACTATAGATAAACTTAAAAGTTCAATAATTTAATAACGGTACATTTGATCGATCTGAAATTTTGATACAATGCATTGTCATCCAAGATCTATCTGTGGTAAAATTTTCAGATCTCTAGGACCATCAGAAGTGGTTCAATTTTACGTTGGCAGATTTGAAAAAATCTTGGACAATCCCAAGCAAACAACAACATGCCTAACGAAAGGTAGTTAATAAAACGTGTTGAAAAAATTACTACTACAGTCTCCTGCTATATTTCCACGTCTCGATTATCACGGGAAAAGGGTTATAATAAAACAAATCCGTAAAA
>CALYLW010002790.1:33833-60748 GCA_944989445.1 Ampullaceana balthica | reverse complement strand
ACTTGACCAATGTTAAGATGGGCAAATAAAGTAATGGGGGTGAGACTGCAATCAGGCTTTTAAAAAGGTAAATGCATAAAATAAAAACAGGGTATTAGTAGGCCTGACAGGACGTAACACAACAGCGAACGTTTCGGCAAAGAGCCTTCTTCAACGGACAAATAGTACACAAATGAAACGAATAAAACGAAATAATAGAAAAAAACACTTAGCTGCGGTGAAATCCAAGTAGTCCAGTAAAGATAAAGCAAGGAGAGAAAAGTAAGAGCTTAAATAGGAAAGGAAAGGGTGGGTGTGGCCAATCAATCAGCTTGTCAGTGCGAACACAACGTTGATCCCATGTGGTGTAAGAGTCCCATATTCATGGATTAGTCTATTCTCCAGACTGACCCGGCCGGGTGTGTTTGTACAAGAAACCAAGGCGGTGACAGACATGTCATCGACGCCCATGTGGTCCCGTCCATTGAAGTGTCGGGAGACAGGACACTGTTTGTCTTGTTTAATGGCCCGTACATGTTCCGCGATACGGCAAGAGAGTAACCTCCCCGTTTCACCAATGTACTTCAAAGGACAGCGCTTACACACAATGGTGTAGACCACATTGCGGCTAGTACAAAGATAGCCATTCCTAATCTTGAATGTCCCCTTAGGGAAGACAATCTGGTCCGTCTGGGTAACAAAGGGACATGTCTTGCAGCGATTACGACCACATGGCTTAGTGCCCAGATGGGAGGACGGAATAAGCAGACGGCTACGAACCAATAGGTCTCGCAGATTTCTGTCCCTCCTGAATACAATGAGGGGTGGGGTGGAAAATATGTTGTTTGTCTCAGGGTCCGCGAGGAGGATGGTGCGATTTTTCACAAATATTTCCTTTGCTCTGATGTTGTGGGGATGGTATGTGAGCACCAATTTGCTCCTTTCATTACTATCACTGGAGCGTGATACAAAGGCGTCGGCACGAGTGAAGTTTTTAATTCGCTGAAGTGCAGATTGAAGTATATTCAAGATTAGGAATGGCTATCTTTGTACTAGCCGCAATGTGGTCTACACCATTGTGTGTAAGCGCTGTCCTTTGAAGTACATTGGTGAAACGGGGAGGTTACTCTCTTGCCGTATCGCGGAACATGTACGGGCCATTAAACAAGACAAACAGTGTCCTGTCTCCCGACACTTCAATGGACGGGACCACATGGGCGTCGATGACATGTCTGTCACCGCCTTGGTTTCTTGTACAAACACACCCGGCCGGGTCAGTCTGGAGAATAGACTAATCCATGAATATGGGACTCTTACACCACATGGGATCAACGTTGTGTTCGCACTGACAAGCTGATTGATTGGCCACACCCACCCTTTCCTTTCCTATTTAAGCTCTTACTTTTCTCTCCTTGCTTTATCTTTACTGGACTACTTGGATTTCACCGCAGCTAAGTGTTTTTTTCTATTATTTCGTTTTATTCGTTTCATTTGTGTACTATTTGTCCGTTGAAGAAGGCTCTTTGCCGAAACGTTCGCTGTTGTGTTACGTCCTGTCAGGCCTACTAATACCCTGTTTTTATTTTATGCATTTACCTTTTTAAAAGCCTGATTGCAGTCTCACCCCCATTACTTTATTTGCCCATCTTAACATTGGTCAAGTAAAAGGAGGAGTGGTGCTACTACACTGCACATCTTGGCATTGGTCTTATAAAAGGAGGAGTGGTGCTACTACACTGCACATCTTGGCATTGGTCTTGTAAAAGGAGGAGTGGTGCTACTACACTGCACATCTTAACATTGGTCAAGTAAAAGGAGGAGTGGTGCTACTACACTGCACATCTTGGCATTGGTCTTATAAAAGGAGGAGTGGTGCTACTACACTGCACATCTTGGCGGCATTGGTCTTGTAAAAGGAGGAGTGGTGCTACTACACTGCACATCTTGGCATTGGTCTTATAAAAGTAGGAGTGGTGCTACTACACTGCACATCTTGGCATTGGTCTTGTAAAAGGAGGAGTGGTGCTACTACACTGCACATCTTAACATTGGTCTTGTAAAAGGAGGAGTGGTGCTACTACACTGCACATCTTAAAATTGGTCTTGTAAAAGGAGGAGTGGTGCTACTACACTGCACATCTTGGCATTGGTCTTGTAAAAGGAGGAGTGGTGCTACTACACTGCACATCTTGGCATTGGTATGGTAAAAGGAGGAGTGGTGCTACTACTGTGTACATCTTGGCGTTGGTCTTATGTAAAAATCAATCAAATACTCAAATTGGCGTTCAGTCTTTGTCATGTAAAGTAAATGTGTAATTTTGTAACCAACTGGGACGTCTAAATACCAATACACAGACATAAAGAGGTGGTACTGTTTGAGAAACGAGAAATAACTCGAATGTTTTCTTTAGGGGTGTACCGGATTTCGGCTCCGGCAAATACGGAATCCGGCCATTTTTATTAATCCGGCTTTGGCTCCGGCCGGATTTCAAAACTTTGAATCCGGTACACCCTTAGTTTTCTTGCCTTGATGCACTGTAGTACTACTTCACCAAAGATGCATGTTTCTAGACATTTGCAAGTGTGTTGAAACAGGGATTTAAATAATTCCATCACGGTCATTGATCACTATGAAGTGTAGGCACTGAGGAAAGCTACATCTGTGTAGACACATGTATTAATGAGGAAAGCTACATCTGTGTAGACACATGTATTAATGAGGAAAGCTACATCTGTGTAGACACATGTATTAATGAGGAAAGCTACATCTGTGTAGACACATGTATTAATGAGGAAAGCTACATCTGTGTAGACACATGTATTAATGAGGAAAGCTACATCTGTGTAGACACATGTATTAATGAGGAAAGCTACATCCGTGTAGACACATGTATTAATGAGGAAAGCTACATCCGTGTAGACACATGTATTAATGAGGAAAGCTACATCCGTGTAGACACATGTATTAATGAGGAAAGCTACATCCGTGTAGACACATGTATTAATGAGGAAAGCTACATCTGTGTAGACACATGTATTAATGAGGAAAGCTACATCTGTGTAGACACATGTATTAATGAGGAAAGCTACATCTGTGTAGACACATGTATTAATGAGGAAAGCTACATCTGTGTAGACACATGTATTAATGAGGAAAGCTACATCTGTGTAGACACATGTATTAATGAGGAAAGCTACATCTGTGTAGACACATGTATTAATGAGGAAAGCTACATCTGTGTAGACACATGTATTAATGAGGAAAGCTACATCTGTGTAGACACATGTATTAATGAGGAAAGCTACATCTGTGTAGACACATGTATTAATGAGGAAAGCTACATCTGTGTAGACACATGTATTAATGAGGAAAGCTACATCTGTGTAGACACATGTATTAATGAGGAAAGCTACATCTGTGTAGACACATGTATTAATGAGGAAAGCTACATCTGTGTAGACACATGTATTAATGAGGAAAGCTACATCTGTGTAGACACATGTATTAATGAGGAAAGCTACATCTGTGTAGACACATGTATTAATGAGGAAAGCTACATCTGTGTAGACACATGTATTAATGAGGAAAGCTACATCTGTGTAGACACATGTATTAATGAGGAAAGCTACATCTGTGTAGACACATGTATTAATGAGGAAAGCTACATCTGTGTAGACACATGTATTAATGAGGAAAGCTACATCTGTGTAGACACATGTATTAATGAGGAAAGCTACATCTGTGTAGACACATGTATTAATGAGGAAAGCTACATCTGTGTAGACACATGTATTAATGAGGAAAAGCTACATCTGTGTAGACACATGTATTAATGAGGAAAGCTACATCTGTGTAGACACATGTATTAATGAGGAAAGCTACATCTGTGTAGACACATGTATTAATGAGGAAAGCTACATCTGTGTAGACACATGTATTAATGAGGAAAGCTACATCTGTGTAGACACATGTATTAATGAGGAAAGCTACATCTGTGTAGACACATGTATTAATGAGGAAAGCTACATCTGTGTAGACACATGTATTAATGAGGAAAGCTACATCTGTGTAGACACATGTATTAATGAGGAAAGCTACATCTGTGTAGACACATGTATTAATGAGGAAAGCTACATCTGTGTAGACACATGTATTAATGAGGAAAGCTACATCTGTGTAGACACATGTATTAATGAGGAAAGCTACATCTGTGTAGACACATGTATTAATGAGGAAAGCTACATCTGTGTAGACACATGTATTAATGAGGAAAGCTACATCTGTGTAGACACATGTATTAATGAGGAAAGCTACATCTGTGTAGACACATGTATTAATGAGGAAAGCTACATCTGTGTAGACACATGTATTAATGAGGAAAGCTACATCTGTGTAGACACATGTATTAATGAGGAAAGCTACATCTGTGTAGACACATGTATTAATGAGGAAAGCTACATCTGTGTAGACACATGTATTAATGAGGAAAGCTACATCTGTGTAGACACATGTATTAATGAGGAAAGCTACATCTGTGTAGACACATGTATTAATGAGGAAAGCTACATCTGTGTAGACACATGTATTAATGAGGAAAGCTACATCTGTGTAGACACATGTATTAATGAGGAAAGCTACATCTGTGTAGACACATGTATTAATGAGGAAAGCTACATCATCATTACCAGGGGCTTTCCCGCAGGCTAGACAATCTATGGCTCTACTTAGCTCGACCATTGTGGGTAGGCTATCAAGCTCTTCCATGACCAGCAGGTCTGGGATATCATCCAGGGCAGCAGTTGAGACATGGTTTATAGTTGCGTACAATTCCAGGTAGTGCTCGATCCACCGTTTGAGTTGCTTGTCCCGATCAGTGATAATTTCCCCTGCTTTTGACATTAAGGGTGCTGTCTTGGAGGTCAGAGGGCCTGTTGCTTGTTTTATATTCTCATACATAACCTTTGTATCACCTCTATCAGCAGCTGACTGTATGCTGGAACTTAGATTGAACCAGTACGTGTTAGTGTGGTGGCGAGCTGCCTGCTGGGCATTTTTCTTGGCACTCTTAAGGGAGTGTAGAGTTTCTGGGCAAGGCCTGTCTTTATAGGCTAAAAGAGCCTTTCTTTTTGCATCAGTGACATGCTTTATTTCCTCCCAGTGAGCCTCAAACCAGTCTGCACTTTTGCGTTCTCTCTTGCCGAATGCCACAATAGCTGAGCCATATATGGTGTACCGCAGATGTGACCACTTGGACTCAATAGTGTCTACTGGTGGCATTTGTACAAGAGCTTCTTTTAGTCTCTGGGTGTATTCTGCTGTTCTCTCTGGATTCTTAGTGGAGCAGATGCCTATGCGTGGTTTGCCCTTGTTTTTTTTCCGGTACAATTTCTTTGGCAGTAACCTTACCTTGCTAGCCACTAAGAAAGGATCTGTGTCGCAGTCTGCACTGTGATAACTGCGTGTGAGGAGGACACTGGCCAGTTATGTGCGTCTTGTGATGATGAGATCTAGTTGGTGCCAGTGTTTAGAGCGGGGATGCCTCCATGACACTTGGTGGATCGCCTTGCAGTTGAAGAAAGTATTTGTGACACATAGTCCATGTAAGCAGCACATCTCTAGTAATCTCTGCCCATTTTCATTTAGCCTGCCACTTCCAAAATAACCGAGGCAACTTGGCTAGGCCATGTGATCACTTCCAACTCTTGCATTGAAGTCACCAAGGAGGTAGATTGCTTCATTGGTGGGTATGCTGGCTAGTGTTTGATAAAGATCTTCATAAGCACTGATGATGTTGGCTAATCCTGAGGATGTAGATAGTCGTATTGTTAGTATTCTGTTAGTGCCCTTTGTTGGGGGTTCTATGGAGGAACACAGTCCATTTTTTATGGCAAAACCAACCCCATGTTGCCTTGGTGTGTCCATTGGTCCACCCTGCCAGAAGAAAGTGTAGTTGCGTTCTTTTATGGTACCACTTTCTGGGAGTCTAGTCTCCTGAAGGCAGGCAATGTCGATGTTTAGTCTGGCAAGCTCTCTGTCAATGATGGATGTCTTCCTTGCATCATCAATAAGCTGCAGGTCGGCAGTAATGCCTGGACACATAGTTCTAACGTTCCAGCTTGCTAGGCAAAGAGCTGGAGTCTTCTTATATTTTGTTTTATTTTATTTCTAGGTGCAGGACTTACTGGCCTACTTGTTGAGAAGTTCCTCTGAGCTCCACGCACCCAGTGGAGCAGGTAGGCCATGGCGGCATAGCACCTTATTGGCTGGGGGCTGCCCAGCTTGAGGCGGGCGGTAACGATCCATTGAGACATGGTGATCTCTCCCACCGTCAGAAGCAACCCCTGGCGCCTAGCTCTACGCCAATTGAGCTATGGCTTATAACCGGTAAACTGCTGCTTCCCGTGTTGTGTTCACACCTTGCGGCGATGCTGGAGTGTGCTCTCCAGTAAAGATAAAGCCTGGGCGTATTACTATGGAGAACCAGCTGCTGCCCAAACAGCAGATCCCCCCTCTCCACGCCAATGGTGGATCCAATGGAACGACTAAAGTCGATACGGCTTGGCACCATTCGCGTCGCAGGAGCTGCCGGAATGCAATTTGTTTCAATAGCAGACCGCCTTAGGAGCTCCATTTCCTCATTTTCTGTCAGTGTTTACTCCTTTAGACTTTCCCGTGAGGGTTTAGCCGCAAGGCAGCGGAGGTTTAGAATAAGAGTTTCCCTCTCCTAGATGAGCTACCGACCATGGTTAACGAGTCTCATCTACCCGAAGCTACTGGTTTTGAGACGCCAGTTGACCGCCTTCATCCCTTCTCTTGTTAGTAGAAACATGGTCCGCCGGGCTTTTGTGTGAGTCACGCGAGAAGGCCAGGGGCTGGATTTTGGTTGACAGAGGCATTAAGAGACGCAAGCCTTTTAGGGCATTTCTAGAGGAGTGGATGCTTTTCTTCCGCCCCCGCCCTGGCAATGACAACTTTGGACCACAATAATCTACTGTATATATGGAGTTTCTGTAATAAAATGAAGATAAAATAAGATAGATAAGAAGTTTAAAAAGATTACTTTCTTATTTGACAAACCACAGTTGAAGGGCTTCAATTGCATTTCACTATAAAGCCATTTATTTTTTCTCTACAATTTTTTCAAAATATTTTCATTCTAAACAGGTACTGAAAATCTGACTGTGCCAATGGTTGATGTCAAAACTTTGTACACGATTATTACAGACAATGTTTACGACAACCAGCTTCAGATCACCATTAATCTACCAGGGGTAAGCCATCTTCACATTACAGTCGAAACCGCTTATGTCGATGGCGTTGGGGTATGAAAAATGGCGTCAACATAACCGATGATCGAGATAAAGGAAAATCAATATGGCGGCAAAATATTAACATGTGCTTGAAATTTCTTTATGTACATGATTAATTAGTTAGCGTTAATTAGTGATGGGATGATTTATCGGAATCGTATCGGAACCCTAATATTTCTTCACTCTTTCCTAAGTCTAAGGTTGTAATTAATGTAATGACCGTTCGTTTTTAAGGACCGTTTAAAATTTAAATATAACTATAACCATGGTTCCCACTCAGGAAAACGGGAAAAGTCGGGAATTCTTAAAAATAAATTCTCGGCCTTGAAAGTCGGGAAAAGTTATGACTAATCGGGAATTTATATATATATATATATATACATATATATACACATGTATCTATATTTATGCCGAAGTAAAGGACTTTGATTACGTCTCTGTCATGTTTCGATTCCATTTATTTAATGAAAAATAAGTTACCAGTTTATAATTGTCTGCGCATGCGTTAAAAGGTCAAAGTTTTCGCCTCGCGTCGTCCCATGGCGCGTATCACAGCCGATCGCGTTTGCAATGCCCGTCGAATCAGCAAATAAAAAAAATTAAACATATCAATATGGTAATTTTTAAGTTTAATGCTTTTGACGTGCAGGATATCTGTTACTATCAGAACGCTCTCGAATTTCCTCAGTCAATCAAACTTGTAATATAAATAAAACTATTGTGGCCTTGACCGTTGATCACAGCACGCTGTGGGCTGTGTGTACTGACACAGTACTGTGTTAATCAGTTTCATCGTCACGCGCGTGTTAGTGTCACAGTCACTTATCTTACTGGTAACAAAGCAACAACAACAAACTTTTAAAAGAATAATAATTTATTAATTTTTTTATTTAATTATATAAAAACCACCGTCGATTCTCGATACAAACCTTTATTTTCAACCGACGAAAATCGAGTTAAGTTGCAAATTTGGCCCTCTTTTGTGCTCGAGATACTAGGTTTCGGCGACATAAAAGAATCGACATTACCGATGAGAAAATGCTAAGACAAAGAGAGAATTTGGCGGTTCCAATAAAAAACGTCGACATAATAGGGTGGTCGATATAACCGAGCTCGAGATAAGTGGGTTCGACTGTATATCAATAGTTACCCAGGGTAAGGGATTTTCACATTCTATCAATAGTTACCAGGGGTAAGCCATCTTCACATTCTATCATCAGTTACCAAGGGTAAGCCATCTTCACATTCTATCAATAGTTACCAGGGGTAAGGGATCTAATATCTATCAGGGGTAAGGGATCTAATATTTATCAGGTTTAAGGGATCAAATATTTATCAAGGGTAAGGGATCAAATATTTATCAGGGGTAAGGGATCAAATATTTGTCAGGGGTAAGGGATCAAATATTTATCAGGGGTAAGGGATCAAATATTTATCAGGGGTAAGGGATCAAATATTTATCAGGGGTAAGGGATTTAATATTTATCAGGGGTAAGGGATCTAATATTTTTTAGGGGTAAGGGATATAATATTTATCAGGGGAAAGGGATCTAATACTTACCAGGGTCATGTGATCTGATAGGCACCAGAGGTTAAAGATCTGCTACTTGAGGTAAGCAATCTAATAGTTACCTGGGCTAACAGGCTTCACTCTCCAGTTACCAGGGATGTGCAAATAGTTTCATTTAAATTTTGGTCTGCTCAATTTGGTCTCATAATGTCTCAATTTTTTTTGAACCCATTCCAAATGTTTGTATGATGTTAGGGTTTGAGCACCTATCATTAAAACAAAATGTTCTCTCTGTCTCTATGACAAAATGTTCTCTCTGTCTCTGTGACAAAATGTTCTCTCTGTCTCTATGACAAAATGTCTCTCTGTCTCTATGACAAAATGTTCTCTCTGTCTCTGTGACAAAATGTTCTCTCTGTCTCTGTGACAAAATGTTCTCTCTGTCTCTGTGACAAAATGTTCTCTCTGTCTCTGTGACAAAATGTTCTCTCTGTCTCTATGACAAAATGTCTCTCTGTCTCTATGACAAAATGTTCTCTCTGTCTCTGTGACAAAATGTTCTCTCTGTCTCTGTGACAAAATGTTCTCTCTGTCTCTGTGACAAAATGTTCTCTCTGTCTCTGTGACAAAATGTTCTCTCTGTCTCTAAGACAAAATGTTCTCTCTGTCTCTGTGACAAAATGTTCTCTCTGTCTCTATGACAAAATGTTCTCTCTGTCTCTATGACAAAATGCCAACAAGTCTTGTTTTTGCCTCACTTGAGTGTGAAAGTCAAACAAATTGTATTACCCTATATCCTTAAGTTTTACGTATTTGAATGACCCACATCTTTACTGTATGATGGAATATACGATGTTTGATGTTAAAAAGTTCACATTCAAATTGAGAATTAATTTCAAGATAAACTCAGTCATATCAATTAAGTAAAAAAACTCAGCTTCAAATATGATCAAAGATTTTATCATTTTATTCATTAAACAGAATGTCAGTATAAACACAAACAGTTCAAAGTGAATGTATCACATGTATGTTGACAAAATAAATCCCATCTTGTTGAAACAATGAGTAATGTGCTCCCCAACGAAAGTAACAGTCTCCACATACAAACATTACACATCAAAGTGAAAGGATTGTTAGCTACTGACTGATAAGAATATTTGATTCCACATATCTAATTGACCAGATCAATGCTTTTTGCATCACATTCATATGTCTCATAAACTAAATGACTAATCGATAATTGCATTGAAATGTGAGAATTGACAACAGTGAGCAATAAATATATCAAAAACATTATCACAGAAGATGTAATACTAATGGTGTAAATATGTGTGATTCCTCATGAAAATATTATATTTTAAGATAAAATTCTAAAATTAAATTAAAATTCATGTGTGAAGGCATACAAAAACACAGTAGACATCCATAGTTAAAAGCTCATACAAAAACACAGTAGACATCCATAGTTAAAAGCCCATACAAAAACACAGTAGACATCCATAGTTAAAAGCTCATACAAAAACACAGTAGACATCCATAGTTAAAAGCTCATACAAAAACACAGTAGACATCCATAGTTAAAAGCTCATACAAACAATGTTTAATATAGATGTAAGGGGTTATATCATTTTAAAAAATAAATAAATATGTTTACACATTATTTGGCAACACAGTCCTCTATACTGTCATTCAATCTAGCCCCCCCTTTCCCCCAATATTTAGGCTGACCCAAATATGTATTATCGCCAATTTTATCGCTACTTCCTTAAATGTCAGACTTACATTTAATTTATCTTAGCCATAGACATTTAAAGACTTAAAGCATGAAATTGTACAGTATTTTATAATGAGTATCAGATTTATATCAAGAATGTCACCAAAATTTAAGTTAAAAGAGATGCTATACACCATTATCTCACCATAGGGAAATAACATGGTGACTCAGTCATGTATATTGTTCAAAGTCAAAGTGATCAGTTTCATTCATTTGTTCATTGTTTACATTTTATTTACTCAACAACTTGTTCATCACAACTACATCTTGTTACACAGTTGTCAACATCATCATCATCTTGGCTTTCATTCAAATGTTTTTAAACACACACATATTTGTAAACTGACTGCTAAAATGTGTGGGATAGCGTCAAATATTTTCTATCCTACACAAATGTCCGTGTCTTGTAATAAAGACTTTGCTTAGGATTCCCCTTGTGCCTTGTAGCAGTGACTTGAGACAATTTGCCTTATAGAGCTGCTCATGTTATTAGTTTCACTTACTGCCAGTCTGTAGCTAGCAACATGAAAGTAAAACAAAACGAAATGGTTGTCCAGTTCCTTCCGTTGGTTGCATCAGCTCACCAGTTCCCCTAAAGATGTCCAGTTCCTTCCGTTGGTTCCATTAGCTCACCAGTTCCCCTAAAGATGACCAGTTCCTTCCGTTGGTTCCATTAGCTCACCAGTTCCCCTAAAGACTTCCAACTTTTCATCGTTGACACGAAGGGTTTAAACTTCCGTGACTTTTTGGGTCCCAAGATGGCCGCCTTGGTGGCAGCCAGTAGCAGCTCCTCCACGTTCTCACCGGTCAGCGCTGAGGTCTCGAAGTAAGCCGCCGCCCCAATCCTGCCGGCTATCAGTGCGCCCTCACTGTGCTTTACAGGGGCGTTCACTTTGTACACGGACTTTGACAAGTCTTGGAACACTGACGCGGGCCGTTTGGGGTTTTCCTCCAGATTATTTTGAGAAGCGCCGTCATCCTTTGAACAACCATCATGGGAAAGACTGTGGGCGGCAGCGGCGGCTTTGTTTGTTGACAGCTCAGCATCTCGCAAATCCTTTTTGTTGCCCACCAGAATGACAGGGGCGTTCCCACAGAAGTAGCGAATTTCTGGGGCCCAGTTGGACATGACGTTTAAAAGTGTGTCGGCGTCGGCCAGGGAGAAACAGATAAGGGTGATGTCCACGTCACTGTACGAGAAGGGCCGCAAGCGGTCGTAATCCTCCTGGCCTGGAGATTTTTAAACAAGTAGATTTAAATAATGGTCGTGTTTTAAAATAACTCCACACAGATTTGTTGACTATTTAAAATTACAAACCATAGTTAAGAATAAAAATAGTTTTCATTCGTGTCAAACTCAAACTATAACATATTATATAATATAACATAAACATATAACTATAACTTAATGTTTTAAAGGCTTTGGAATGTTTAATTGTGCCCGTCTACAAATATAAAATAATAATATGTATTTCAAGTAACTCTGGCGGGTTGCTAAAATGTGGTTATTTTTAGCTTGCTAATTAGAGGACCATTTGACATTACTACACGAGATGTGTGATCATTACTTCACACGTGTTAAAATCAATAGTGATGATCGGAGGAAAGACAGGACCGAAAGGGGGGGGTGGGGGGGGTGACTAAGACATATTTCTTTAAAGAAGTGCATAAATTCAATTTAAGGAAAAAAAATAGAAACAAGAAGATAAAAGAACAAGAAAGTATTACTGATGCAGACGTGGATGAAACATTTTAGATTTGATGTGTTTGTGCGTATGTCTTTAAATAGACCAGTGTCATGTCTCCTCAACACATCGGTAAACACAATTGTTTTTCATAAACATTTTTCAACATGGCTATAAACATGACCTAATTCCCCCAATGATAAATGAACTTACCCGCGGTGTCAAATATAACAATAATAACATGACCTATTCCCCCTATGATAAATGAAATTACCCGCGGTGTCAAATATAACAATAGTAACATGACCTAATTCCCCCAATGATAAATGAACTTACACGCGGTGTCAAATATAACAATAATAACATGACCTAATTCCCCCATTGATAAATGAACTTACCCGCGGTGTCAAATATAACAATAATAACATGACCTAATTCCCCCAATGATAAATGAACTTACCCGCGGTGTCAAATATAACAATAATAACATGACCTAATTCCCCCAATGATAAATGAACTTACCCGCGGTGTCAAATATAACAATAATAACATGACCTAATTCCCCCAATGATAAATGAACTTACCCGCGGTGTCAAATATAACAATAATAACATGACCTAATTCCCCCAATGATAAATGAACTTACACGCGGTGTCAAATATAACAATATTAACATGACCTAATTCCCCCATTGATAAATGAACTTACCCGCGGTGTCAAATATAACAATAATAACATGACCTAATTCCCCCAATGATAAATGAACTTACCCGCGGTGTCAAATATAACAATAATAACATGACCTAATTCCCCCAATGATAAATGAACTTACCCGCGGTGTCAAATATAACCAACTCAACGACCTCGTTGCCAGTGTTCACTTCTATGAGCTGGTTCTCAAACACAGTGGGGACGTACCCTATGTCCACATAGTCTCCGGTGGACATCCTGGTCACAAGGGAGGTCTTGCCGCAGGCACCATCTCCGACTATCACCAACTTTCTCCGTGGCTTTCCTCTAACCTTCTCTTGGCTGGCTGCGAGATACATGGACGTTTTGGTTTTTAAATAACTTCAGATAATCATAGCGGACATTTGTTGGGCAAATATAGCACCTCTCTCTGTCTCTGACTTGTGCGTACGTCCGTACGTCCATGAGTGTGTGTATGGTATATGTTTGTTTATCCCACACTCATCGTCGTTTCTTCCCCTCTCCCTGTTTCTCCTTATCTCCCTTCGCATCTATCTCTCATTCTCTTTCTATTTTTCTCTTACTCAAACCATTCACATTCGTTTTCATTCATAACAAATGCTAGCTGAGTACATGTTTTTTTTAAATATTATAATTCAATTGGGGGCTTCCATAAGTCTCGTTTTTTTTGTGTTGTTTTTTTTGTGTTGTTTTTTTTGTGTTGTTTTTTTTTAATGAGTACATCTCTCACGGTGGTCGAGTGGCAGCGCACTGGACTGTCGTACCGATGGTCACGGGTTCGAATCCGTGTGAAGGGCAAGGGTTTGTTCCCGGGGCCTAGGGCGTCCCTGAGTCACCCCGCTCCGAATGGGTACCTAACACTACATGTAGTTAGGCGGCTGGGTAATGCGTGGAACCCACAAAGCCGTGGCCTGTGAATGCTGCATCACTTTCCAGCAGATCATCTGTCATGGTCTGTGGACGCAACTATCTTCTGCATAGAAGGAGCGTCTGTATAGATAAGATAAGAAGAAGATAAGATCTCTTTGAGTCTTTGGCGAAATTTTGTAACGACAGTAACGTACTCTAGTCGCGAACTGTGCAAAGAACAATAACAACGGCTAATAAATTATCATTTGAATTTCCGACTGATGTGCCTATTAAAATTCTGCATCTAATTTTAAACGGTCAGTCAAACGAAATTACACACACTCTAGGCTCAAGACCCACGCACACATAGATAGAGGGAGAGATATATAGAAATAGATAACTAGATACACACATTCATAAAGACAACATTAAATTTGTTTAGTAACAAATGAGGAGCAACTTGCTCAAAATGTATGGGTTTGGTGTACTTCACTTTAATGTATATAAGTATAAGGTATTCCTATTATAACATGACTTTGCCGAAGCTGTCATCTAATTCTAATAAAGATTCTAATGCAAAAAAATATTTAACAATCCGATCTTTCAAGTTTTAATGCCTGCTTGTTTTTACGAATCAGAAATTAATATTACTAGTATAGAATTATAGTTAAGTTTCAGAGTTTTAAATTTAATTTGTATTTATTATCACTTACCTGGTCTCGTGAAACAAGAAAGAAACTTTTTCATTTTTAGAACCGGCTTGCCAAACATAATATTTTTATAATCGTTAAATTGCTATTGATTTATGACAAGTTATTTCTTACACTTAAAGTGTTTTAACTCTCGGTATTCGTTTTATCTTAAAATGTGGATTCCCCCATGACCAGCTTATAAATAGTTTTACTTTGATGATAAAAATATCCATGGAATATGATTGGCTAAACCTAAAAAGTTAAAAATAGATTCCGTCTTCATTCTATTTTTATAAAATTATTAAAATGCGGACCTGTATCTTTAGACTTAGCTATTGCAATGTAGCGTAATTCAAAATTTTGAGCAAAAAGGTTTTCACACGTATTTAAAACTGTATTCTAATTTTAAAAGCCTTGTTGTTGTTTCATAAGCACTCTCAGGATGTTTTGTTTGGTTGTTTGTTAGTTGTTTTTTTATTTAATTTTTTTTTGGGGGGGGGGATTTCTTTGGCAGTCTATGCTCTTTTACCATAAGCAATCGAAATAAAACATATTCATATCCTTTCTTATAGGTATAGTATACATGTAAAACTTTAATTTAATATTCAATGCTTTCATTAATACTAGTGTTATAAAAAAAATATGGGGATTTGTTATGTATGGGTGTCTTTGAGTAGGATCAAATGGTGGTCGAGCAGTATGCAGCATGCGTACCGAGGGTCACAGGTTCAAATCTCCATGAAGGCAGATATTTGTTCCCGGGGTCAAGGATGTCCCTGAGTTCACCCAGCTCCGAATGGGTACCTGAGACTAGTTAGGGAAACAAAAGTGGCTGAGAATAGCGTGGAACCCTCATAGTCGTGGCCTGTGAACGCTGCGTCACTTGCCAACAGTAACAGTAACAGACTGGCACGGTCTGTGGACGCAATAATCTTCTCTATAGAAGGAGTGTCTGTAACAGATAAGATAATGGGCACGCGTCACTTATCTGTATCAAATAAAGGGGGCTACAGGGCAAGTGAGTATAAATCCCCTTCATTCGAACACCAAATCATTACAGAGCAGAAGTTTATACAATTCATATTTATAATAATAAAGTTATAGAACTTAGGTATGTAGCTATTCATGAAACTGATTTGAATAAGTGTTCTGAACTACTGGTCATGCAAAGCTCAATTATGTCAGTATTTTTTAATGTAAAATCTAATATAAGGATGATAGAAATAAAAGAAACGCTAGAAGCTTTTTAAAAAAATTTCTTTGGGAACAAAAGGGATAAATTCTCCATATAACCACAATCAAACAAACGTACACATTTTTTCATAGATTATATAACTCCCACATTAAGCATTCATTCCATAATGGTCACCTTTAACCAGCAGAGCTTATAAATTGTTTCATTTAAATTTAATACTTTATTATTTTTTAATGAGATTTTTTTTTACCTAGCAGAACCTGTCAAAGACTTATGTAGCAACAGACATAAGAGATGATTTATTTTCACCCAATACTCCAGATAATTCAGCAGGTAGAAACCTTCCCTTTTATGTTGTTGTTTTTTTTAAACTGTCAAATTAATCAAAATTTTAATATGAATTTTCATAAAAAAATAATTAGCTTAAATGTCCCAATCTTTTTTTTAAGCTATGTCTTGTATTTTGTTTTAAACATATTTTGCTAAATTTTATTTAGGCCCCTATGCTTCATGATCAAGGATTATACTATACCTTCTCTAAAATTCTCTTATACTTATAAACTAAAGTATCATTTTTCAATGTTTCATTCTGGGATTTTTTTTTATTTAAAAAAATGAGTTTTACTGATGAATTTTCATTATGTCTGTAGATTTTAATAAATTGTTATGCAACAATTTAATCAAATGAGATCAACATTAAAAGCTGCATAATATTTTTTTTGCACTAAGCCAAATTACATTGAATATCCAGGGGACATATGCAGGGGTCCTGTGATGTTTGAAGGGATAGGGTGTTATCTGTTGACATTTAGTAATGAACTTAATTTTAATTGTCAACAAGATAACTCTATTAAAAGTTTGATTTTGATAAATGCTTCTTTAAAAATACTAATTCCACATCATCTAATAAAAAATTAATATTTTAATATGTGATCCTAATCTACCAAAGGAGCCATTATAAGAAAGTTTGTCCTGACCCCTAGAAATCAACTGCTTGACTCACTCATAAATGTCACACACAGTATGGTCAGTGTCACTGATTGTGCCATCAAGTGCCTACAGGTAAATTTACTAAATATTAAAACTGTTATGTAGGGTTAGTATCTTATTACTCACCAAGATAATATAAAAATTAATTAATGTGTTTATGAATGAAGTTAAATATTTTTATAAACTTCTGTGAGGCAAAATAAAAAATTTCTGTATCTTAAACTTAAAGAGAAGAGATTGCCCATGTTGCCATAAAGTGAAACATTTATTTTTTTTCAGGAGAACACATTTAGCTGCCAGTCTTTCGACTACAAATTTACCACAGGGCGATGCAGACTGTCAACCACTCATCCCGACGTGCTGGTCAACGGCCAACAACCCTTCAATGGATCTGTGGACACTAATGTCTACGCAAGTACGTTGTGTATCAATCAGGCCCGTATAAAACAGGCATACATCTATCACATACACAAGTACGTTGTGTATCAATCAGGCCCGTATAAAACAGGCATCCATCTATCACATACACAAGTACGTTGTGTATCAATCAGGCCCGTATAAAACAGGCATCCATCTATCACATACACAAGTACGTTGTGTATCAATCAGGCCCGTATAAAACAGGCATACATCTATCACATACACAAGTACGTTGTGTATCAATCAGGCCCGTATAAAACAGGCATCCATCTATCACATACACAAGTACGTTGTGTATCAATCAGGCCCGTATAAAACAGGCATCCATCTATCACATACACAAGTACGTTGTGTATCAATCAGGCCCGTATAAAACAGGCATCCATCTATCACATACACAAGTACGTTGTGTATCAATCAGGCCCGTATAAAACAGGCATCCATCTATCACATACACAAGTACGTTGTGTATCAATCAGGCCCGTATAAAACAGGCATCCATCTATCACATACACAAGTACGTTGTGTATCAATCAGGCCCGTATAAAACAGGCATACATCTATCACATACACAAAAAGTCAATTAGACTACTTCCCATATCCATTGGTGTCGCACAGGTACATTTTGTGTACCAGTACCTCATGTGTATATACAAATTAGAATTTCTCACACAACCTCATGCATAGGTACAAACATACAAAAGACATGACAACTATCTCCTAATTTTATCTTCAAAATTAATATGTATGTTTTGGTTATAAATCTTTTATAGCAGAAGTTTTCACCATTTTTCAGTTGGATTGTTCATAATATATGACTATTTTAAATTTTAATATAAATCAAATTGCATACAAATTTTGGTATAGTATTATTAACTGTTTGCAATGATCACCATGACACTGTATATGTTATTTTTATCATCATAAAACCTTGGAAACAATCAAGATTCAGATTTTATGAATTGACCATTCTAGTATTTTTTCTGTGGAAATAATTCTACCTGTTTCATATCCTGTAACAATGTTGGTTTTTATTTATTTTGCATTTTTTTCTGGTCAAGAATTCTAAATAAAGAGATTCACCTGTAATTTCTAATCTAAGGAATGTACACAGATGAATACACCAAGTACCAGATGACTGTGTTCACTGACACAGCTGACAAAGTCGTAGCCAGCATTTACAGTGATGAGGTGTGTGCAAGGACCTGCACTGAGAACTCAGACTTTCGCTGTGAGTCGTTTGACTCGTGCACTGATGGCAGCTGTAACTTGAGAAAACTGCACAGGTTTGATGTGTCCCCAATGAATGCCCCACAGAGTGTCACCTGCAACCATTATTCCCGTAAGTGCTGGATTTTTACCAAGTAACATAGTTCATTACCCTTAAACACAATAATCTTCTGTATAGGAGTGTCTGTGATTGATAAGATTCTTAACATAAACATCATATCAGCCCTGTTCTTTAACATAAACATCATATCAGCCCTGTTCTTTAACATAAACATCATATCAGCCCTGTTCTTTAACATAAACATCATATCAGCCCTGTTCTTTAACATAAACATCATATCAGCCCTGTTCTTTAACATAAACATCATATCAGCCCTGTTCTTTAACATAAACATCATATCAGCCCTGTTCTTTAACATAAACATCATATTAGCCCTGTTCTTTAACATAAACATCATATTAGCCCTGTTCTTTAACATAAACATCATATTAGCCCTGTTCTTTAACATAAACATCATATTAGCCCTGTTCTTTAACATAAACATCATATCAGCCCTGTTCTTTAACATAAACATCATATCAGCCCTGTTCTTTAACATAAACATCATATCAGCCCTGTTCTTTAACATAAACATCATATCAGCCCTGTTCTTTAACATAAACATCATATCAGCCCTGTTCTTTAACATAAACATCATATAGCCCTGTTCTTAGAGAACCATGCATCTTGCAATTAATAAATGCTTTAAATTAAAACTTTTAAAAGATTAGTTCAGGGTTTTCAGTTATAAGTTATGACGTTTGTTTAATCATCACATGCTCAAAACTATCAAAAATGCATTTCATACAAAGTGATTGAAGATTGGTGCTCAATAAATAAGATGTAATTGAAGATTAATAAAAGATTTTAATGGCTTGTAAAGTATATCATTTTAAGTATTTATTTTTAGGTTTGAGAAATTTCAATGGATAGTTTTTTAAAAATATTTATTAAGCAATGTATGGGTTATATTTTAGAAGTATGAACCAACCCGCATAATTTTGGTTTTACTAACTACAAACTGCTAAAAAAAAACAAGCACAGATTATCTAATATTAATATTATCTCTGTATATAAATATTGTTGACTTAAAATGCAGTGATCTTTTGATCATCCCACACTGAACTGTTTATAAATTTATAATTGACTAGCAGACCCGTCGTGCGTTGCAACGATCTCAGTAAAAATGAATAAATTTAAAGAAACCAATGAGTGTTATGTTTAAAAAAAATTATGCAGAAACCTTCGCGGAAGAGTGGAAAAAATTCCAAGTTTCATAGCAAACGAATAAATAAATTAATAATTAAATAGCGTACAAAAGAAGGAACGATATTAAGGGCCCCGGCCCCAACATGAGTGATAATATAGTTTTTTTATTGCCATTGTACTCAAGCTAAATTCCTCAATATCGTGTAAAATTGAATAGGGAATACAATTATTAAAGTTCAGTAAAAAGACATTTGGGGCCCCCAGCTCCGAGGGAATGGACATTAGGAGTTTAGTGCACTGTAGTAATATAGGCTCTTAAGTTTTTATATACTAAGTTTGGTCAAAATCCAGTTATTTTCTTATTATCTAACGCTTAAACTACATTTTATATAGCTAATATAATATGGGAAAATGACATTAAGGGGCCCCTGGCCCATTCGGTGCAAGAGGTCAACTTAAAAATCCTGTTCATTTTAATTCAGTTTTATTGTGGATATATTTCTCAAGATCTTTAAAAATTGAATTGGAAAAATATCTTTAAACATATACGAAAAAAAAGACATTTGGGGCCCCCGGCCCAGAAGATATTGGCATTAGAAGTTCAGTGACCTATAGCATTTTAATATGGGCTACCAAGTTTTTGTATACAAAGTTTGGTGAAGATCTTTTTATTTACTAAGTAGCTAACGCATAAACTAATATTTATATAGCTCATATTAGCAAAAAACGAAATTAAGGGCCCCTGGGCCCATTCAGGGCAAGATATGAAGTTCAGAAACCTGTTAATTTCAATATGGATAATAGTGGATACATTTACCATTATTTGTCAAGTTTTTTATAAATTGAATTGAGGAATAAAATCTTAAAAGTTTAAGTAAAAAGGTATTTTGGGCCCCCAGCCCCGAAGGAGTGGCCATTAGGAGTCAATAGCCCTATAGTATTATAATATGGGCTTCCAAGTTTTTGTATACAAAGTTTGGTTAAGATCTATTCATTTACTCAGTAGAGAACGCTTAAACTAATTTTTATATATCCGGTATAAGCAAAATATGACATTATCGGCCCCCGGCGCCCCATGAGTGTTAAATTTTGAAAAAAAGTAGCCAGTTACCATCCCGGGAGCATACTCAACAGTCTCGAAAAATTTCATGACGATCGGGTCAATGGTTTAGTCAGCTATAAAGGACATGCACACACACACAGACATACTTTGATTTTTATATATATAGATTAAAACCTGGTAGTTATTAAACTTTCTCTCCAGGTAACCATCTGTACGACTATGTCATGTTAACTTTCTCTCCAGGTAACCATCTGTACGACTATGTCATGTTAAACCTTCTCTCCAGGTAACCATCTGTACGACTATGTCATGAGAGAGCACAAGACCCTCCAAATAACATTTGATTCCAAGGCAGATGCCTCACAAGTTGACCAGTGTGCTGAGCTCTGCTCCACTGGTGTTGGCCTGATGGCTTGTGCTGCATTTTCTTACTGTGATGTTGACAGGGGAGATAAACAGTGCTCTTTTACCACCCTTGATCCGACAGTATCGAGGAATGCCACCATCATTGACAGTTTAGCCTGCTCTTTATACACCAGTAAGTTAAGATTTATTCAAATCTTTTCAGAATTTTTTTTGGCTATTAGTTTTACAGCATTTGTAGTTGTAGATTAAACATTTTATTCAGAAACATATTCAAATTTTAGAATTGACAAAAGGACCTATACTTTTTAAATGATGAAAGAATCCGCAATTGTTTTGTTTTTTTTCTTATAGGGGTCTATCCTCTCGCCAATGTAGGAACCACTGTGTCAGGTCCAACAGGTGAATTAAATAAATATTATATACATATTAGAAGCTATCTACAGAATAAAGTATTCTTAATGTTAAATTATTTCCTAAAATCCTTTTATTTTATGAACATGGATCAACAGTTTTTTGATGTCCCATAATGATTAATTTGTTTAAATAATTAAAGAGTTGCCTTAGGATTAGCTGGATAAAATATTTTAAAACTATTCTCATTTTAATATCAATCGTTCATAATCCATTTTCAGTTTTGTTTTAAATATGTTCTTAATTCTTATATCTTTGACCTTAACTATGCAATATGTTTAGTTGTTCTGGCTTATTTTTTGTTTTATTTGCTTCATGAGGGTCAAATACAATTACATAACAAACTTTTTTTTTCATATTCAGGAATTGTGTCATCATCTGTTTCTGTAACAAATCCAAGTTCTACTGCAAGCACTACAACCACAACAGCTAAAACAGCAAGCCCTTCAAGCTCTACATTAACCTCAAGCACTTCCTCAATATTTGCCAGTTCCACAGGTAACAAAAATACCTTGCCAAAAAACTCACTTAAATTACTTTTTTTTATATAAATCAAATGATGGCCAACTATTTGAAAAAGTTAATGCATTTTTTTAAAAATTTATTATCATAATTCTTTTTTTTTAAAATAAACATCATTATATAATTATTTTCAGCATGCGTTGGAGCTTCCACAGATAATTCTTCTGATACTGGTAAGAATTTTTTTAAAGAATAAATTTTAATTTAGATTATTACTAGAATCAGACATCACTAATTACTTCCACAACAATGAAGGATAAAATATTTTGTTATTGTTGCTAATTACAGTCAAAGTCAGAAATTCAGAAATGATCAGAGCTTAGCAGACAAGTTTTCAAATTCTAACCCCAAAATCTATTTTGCATATGAAGAATTATTTACAGTTTTACAGAGTATATTTTACCTTTAATATTACTTTTGGCACATTTCTGGCTTGTCAGACAATGGTGCAGCTTCAGTATTATTAGAACCTTTTTGAGTTTCTTATGATGCTAATCCTGGAGTGATGAGCTTGCACTTATCATGCAAGATCATTGACTAATGGACTTTTTTGGCTCTTCATTTTGCTCTTTTTTTGTTGTCATAAAGGTTTTATATTACCTGTTGCTGAATTCCCATAAATATTGTTACAACCTCTAGAAATTTGATATTCTCTTATTTTTCTTTTGCCTGCTCTCTTTTCATGGAGTGACATTTTTCACATATCCTTACAGTTACAGCTAACAATTTTACACAGCTATTCTTTTGTGTTGTGACTTTTCTCTATTCTCTCATCGTTGGCAATTATAATTGTTATAATTAAAACTGTTCGTTTGGTTTGATCAATTTGTGGGTAGAAAGTTGGAACAAAATTCAACTTGGGAATCAAAAGTTTAAGTAACTTACATCATTAAATTTAATCAACGGAAATAAGATTAATTATACAACTTGAGCTTGTATCAAATGTACTGAAACTGATACCATTTACTGATGATTGAGAGAATTGGTGGAGAGGAGGAAAAATTATTTTTGCGCTCTTCAAGATTAGGAATCAAACTCATTTGTTTTCCAATTTTTGCCTTTAAAATAATTTGAAAGAAAATGCACATAGGCTAACAAAAAAATACTTACATTTTATTTTCAAATGTCTGTATTCTCTGTTCATTAAGAATTTCTGACTTCGACATTGGTTGTTGAGATTTTTTATTAATAGTAGCAGTTAATAATGCTTAAATTTATGGTATTTCACACACTATGGGTTTTTTTAAGTTTCAAAAAGTATGATCTGCTAACAATTAAACATAATATTAGCAAATTAGATTTTATTAAAGCTAACACGTCAGAGAAAATAGTTTTAAAATAAAAGATAGGATGTGCAAGACAAGTGAAATAATTAAAAGATAGATTTTTTGGTTAAACAATAAGTAAGCCAAACAGACTCTGGCTAGCGACATAGTAGAAGATAACAAATAATAACTGTAACAGAAAGGTCAATGCACTTACCGGGTTAGCGCTTGTCTCATGTCAAACTGCCTGTTCTTTAAATGAATAATAAATTGTAATATTTAAGTATCACTCTTTAAGCATTTTTTGTTCTTTCCCTCTGTTAATTTCTTACATAGTAAAATTCTGTATTTTTTAATTTATTGAAATCTCTTCTTATATTTGCCAGGAGCCAGAGTGGGCATTGCGTTTGGTACTTTATTCTTAGGCCTCATCCTCGGTGGCGTCAGTGTTCTGCTATTCTTGCGACACCGCTACAATAGGCCAGAGCTCTAACATGAATGCTGTTTTAATGAAATAGAAATTTATCACCATTATTTATTCATATCTCTTCTTATATTTGCCAGGAGCCAGAGTGGGAATCGCGTTTGGTACATTATTCTTAGGCCTCATTGTGGGTGCAGTCAGCGTGCTGCTATTCTTGCGACACCGCAATAATAACCCAGGGATGGAGGATGTGCAGATGCAGCGATTGAATAATTAACTCCTTTGTGACATTTTTTTCTTTTTATGGCCATGATCTTTGAATATTGAATGCTCTTTTGGGGCTTCAACAACTTGTTATTATTTTTCAGTTTAGATTGGGATAAATATATTTGTTGTATGTTTATGTATGAATACATCTTTTACTATTTGTTTCCAAATGTTTTCCTGTACAATGTGATTAAATTTATTTATTATGAAGTCTTACCAAAAAAAAACAGTGAATGATTTAAACTTGAAGATCTAGAAAAGGATGATGTGTACCATGCCATAATAATTATTTTCACAGACTTAATGTCTTTCTGTGAAAATTTAACTATTTTTCCCACTTGTATTACTTGATTGTTATTTATTGTATTCCTAATGTGCAGGATTAATCTGTGCAAAGCTATGAAATGTTCACTTCAATGTCTGAGTTAACTTTCCCTGAGTCTGCACACCTTTACCTGATCTTATTTACAATAAGTTTTCAAAGAAAATCTTAAGTTCTTTTATTCATGATCAAATTTGACTCATCATTGTTACAAAGCATGTCTTTAGGCTCAAGTCAGGTGCCTTTCATATTTCAATCAAAACTGATGTTTAACATTTTGTGCAATATTTGTTTTTACTTTTCATTTTATTAGTCAACATAAGCAAAGTAAAATTAAAAAAATTTTACAAAAGAATTTTTATAATGACTTCTGTTGTTGTTTTTTTTTGTTTCCCTAAGATTAACTCTTTACTGGGCAGAAGTTAACGGATTTTCATCCTCCAAACGGGCAAGATTTTTTGTACAATTTTACAGATATTTAGGGGGGCTATGTCAGTAAAAACACCTTTAGTAAATGGATAACATATAAACAGGTTAGTAGTTAGCCTGATAGGACGTAACACAACAGCGAACGTTTTGGCAAAGAGCCTTCCTCAACGGACAAATAGTACTCAAATAAAACGGATATAACGATAGAATAAAAACACTTAGCTGCGGTGAAACATACTTGCTGGCTCTGAAACTTGGTTGAACCCCAACATATATTACTCAGAAATATTTAACAACAATTATAATATTTTTAGAAAAGATAGACCAGACAATTATGGAGGAGTGCTGCTTGCAATCAAATCAAATATCATAGCTGAAGAAATTACTTCACAATCAAATTTGAATATAGAGTCTGTTTTTTGTAAAATAGTTACACCAAACTCAACACCACTTATTGTAGGCAGTATATATAGACCACCGAATACCAACCTAGAATACATGAAAAATCTTTGTAGCCAATTAAATTTCATTAAAGAAATTCATAAAAACTCTGCAATTTGGATTATGGGGGACTTCAACCTTCCAGATATAAATTGGAAAAACTATACAATTGATAACCATCAAACAAATAAAGATATTAACGAACACTTTATAAACACTATAAACAACTTAAACCTAGAACAGATAGTAAAAAAAAACAAGGAAAAATAAAACACTAGATTTATTTCTAACAAATTGACCAGGACTAGTGTTAGACTATAAAATAATTCCTGGACTGTCTGACCATGATATTGTTAGGGTCACCAATACAATAAAAACTAAAATTAATAAGATACCTAGAAGAATAATATATCTTTGGAATAAATGTAATTCCATAAAACTACACCAATCAGCGGCTAACTTTCAACAAAATTTCCTATGTAAATTTAATACAAATAGCCCAGTGGAAGAAATTTGGAAAGATATAAAAACAAATCTAAAAACTATTAAGGATGAGAATGTTCCAACAAAATTAACATCAAATAAAATTAACAAATGCTGGTTCAATTTTAAATTGAAAAAGCTATGCAAACAAAAAGAGAACTTATTTAAGAAATTTAAGGCTACCAATTCAAAAAGGATACACAAAAAGTACTTAAAGATTAAACACTTGACACAAAAACTTAGTCGAAACCTCCAAAATGAATATATAAACAATTTAATTTCTAAAGATAACAATAAAAACTTATGGTCCTTTATCAAATCTTTAAAAAATGGAACCTACAGGAATAGCCACACTAAAAGGCTCAAATGATAAAACCTATAATTATAATGAGACTAAAGCTAATATCCTTAACACATTTTATTTTTAACTTCCGTGGGTTAAAAAGCTAAATGTTCCTCTTTACAATAGCTGTAAATCATAGCAACCTATTAGTTTATCATAGATGTCTTATTATCATACTTCATCAATCAGCATTCTCTCATGTAAAAGCAATTTTGAGATTGTTTCTTAGTATTAGTATGATGTTCGCAAATTGCTCTGGAGAAAGATCTTTTTCACAGCCGGAGAGGATAAAAAGTGAATTTAGAACAAAGCCTCAAGATAAATTATGTTCCCTCAGTCTCTTGTGCATAGAAAGTGACAATCTACACAGTTTATCATTTGATGATGTCAGTGGTGTTACTAAAAACTTTGTCAGCCCGGGGCAGTCTCCAATTTGCCGTCCTTTCTAAATCAATCATATGATGGTTTTAGTAAATAAATCAATCATATGATGGTTTTAGTCAATAAATCAATCATATGATGGTTTTAGTCAATAAATCAATCATATGATGGTTTTAGTCAATAAATCAATCATATGATGGTTTTAGTCAATAAATCAATCATATGATGGTTTTAGTCAATAAATCAATCATATGATGGTTTTAGTCAATAAATTAACATGAATAAATAATGGTAATTGAAACTAAGTGAAGATGGGGATCATTTTTATATATATATCCTCTGGGGCTTTATCAGTTTCTGCACTAAATTAACTGAGGATATTGAAGTATTTGAAGAGTGGTTCCCGGTTCGTATACTCTTGGAACCTCCTTTCAAATTCCATTGCAAAGGCATCCATCTTAGCCTTTTACTTGTCAGCCATTTTACCAGAAACGGTTTTTTTACAGCAAACAGAAATTGCAAAACCTGTTTCACCTGCTTGCATAGAGAACTGGAAGAGTTTTGCCTGAAATGATTTAACATACATATGAATTTCATGCGCAA
>CALYLW010002790.1:23-33806 GCA_944989445.1 Ampullaceana balthica | reverse complement strand
CAGTTAATTCAACTTTTCAATAATGTCAATGACAAACATGAAGTCTTACTTCCACTCTTCATTAACTATGGGTAGTAGTACATGTAGTAACAAAATCACAGCAAAACCTTTCATCTCCAGCAACAAAACTATTTTTGCCTTGAGATTTCATACTTGTCTCAATAACTTTCCCAGACTTAGCAAGCGGACACTGCTGTGGTAGATAATATCATAATATTCAAATCTTCAAGCAGTGCCTTTAACGACTGTAGTTAAGTGCCCTGGCTGTTACAAAGCTTATCATACTGACAACTGCTTGAAATTCAACAGAGCCTTACAAAGACTTTCCTGATTGTTGACACAGTGGAGAGGTAAGAGTGTATGGTCAGGAAGATATTCTTTGATTTTATTGTTCAGATTACTTTTTCCAGTTAAAGCACGCGCTCCATTGGTTATTGCACTTGTCATCTTGTTCCACACCAACCCAGTTATGTTAACACAGTTCTCAACAGCATTGAATAAATTCTGGCCTATAGTTGTTTCTTTGAGTGGGTCAACACTAAGTAATTCTTCGTTAAGCTCGAAATGAGGATTCATTCCCCGTATAATTACCAATAATTGTGCTGTTCCTCTACATTGGTACTTTAATCCACTGCGAGAGTACCACAAAAAGTATTTGCTTGCTCCTCGAAGTCGGTACATCAAATATTGTCACTTATTTTTTTTCAAAACGCCTGACTAAAGTTCCTTTGATAAAGAAATGGTGTCAAGTTATGTTTTCTGTTCTGGACACATAATTATTGCTGCATCTGTCAAGCATTTCTTGATGAACTCACTGTCAGAAAAAGGCTTGCACCGTTTCACGATCTTATGGGATATCTCCAAACTAGCTTTGGTCGCAGCATCTTGTATTTAAGACTGTTTGGTGAAAACATTTTGCTTCTTTTCTAAATTATTATCAAACTTCTTGCATTTCCCTTTTTTCTTGGTTCGTTAAATAATATATCTCTAGATTCGATCAAATGCTCGGAATAAAATTTCAAAAATATATAAAAATGCTAAGCAAAAACATTCATTACCATGACATAAGATCGCCACGTGTACATGCCTAAGGGCCGCATAATATACTCCGGCTGGCCGCGGTTTGCCCATCCATGTGTTAGAATAATAATATAAAAATTCGGGGGGGGGCACTGAGTAATATTTTTTCTGGAAGGTTGGCGGTAGGCCAAAAAAGTTTGGGAACCACTGATATAAGGTGTGTAAAATACCATAGAAATAGAATGGCATTAAACAACACTACTGAGATACACAGGAATTAAACTTAAGTAAAAGTTGGTAGCTATTCTATGATGTTTGTGGTGTAATAGTGGTAACTAAATGTTTAGTAAATACATTTCGAAGTATTCGTATATTATACACTTTATTGTAGGATGTTCTGGAAAGTTCTATAATTTAATGTTTTGCTAGAACTGTTATTTTTAACGATTTAATGCTGCGAAATTTTAAATTTTTGACTTCATTATTTGTCATACAATGAATTTAATATTAGTCTTACTATTTACTTCATTTTATACTTCAAGTTATTTTTCAACCGATTTAAATTGGACGTTTAAAGTTTTACCTCAATTGTCAAACAATGAATTAATAATAACCCCTTTCCAGTCCATGCCGGACTATGGGGCATGTGAATTAGTTTTCACGTGTTTTATTTAGCCACTACTAACGTGCAAGGGATTGTGTGGCTAGCACAATGCCCCGGGACTTCAAAAATCAAGGCTGATCTTACATGTTATAGTTATAGGGCAGGGGTGGCCAGGCATGTAGTTGAGAGCCACATGTAACTTTTCTATTGTTTAAACGCTAACCTTATGTTAAAGAAATATATGCGTTAGTTACACATTCAAAAATATGTTAAATGTAAAGAAAATATGAATAGCAACACACTCATAAGTATAGTCACAGTTGATTGCTATGATTCTGCTAAGAAGCCGTTGAAATCACGTCTCTTTAAACCTGGTAGGTAGCTAGTAGTTGTGGTGCGGTTCTAGTAGGTAGCTAGTAGTTGTGGTGCGGTTCTAGTAGGTAGCTAGTAGCTGTGGTGCGGTTCTAGTAGGTAGCTAGTAGCTGTGGTGCGGTTCTAGTAGGTAGCTAGTAGTTGTGGTGCGGTACTAGTAGGTAGCTAGTAGTTGTGGTGCGGTTCTTTCAGAATAAAGGTTCTTTAACATTAGCAATATTCCAAGCGACGGCTTTTTTGCACTCCAATCTGCTTGGCTTTTTCTTTCTTTAGATCTAGCCTAAATTATTTTCAAACCTTTGTTTCGGACAAATTTTTTTAAAAAAATGTTCGTTAATTTTTTATTTTTTTTTGTGGTAATAAACTATTACTATTATATATTTCAAATGAAAAATTTTAATTTCATAAATTGTTCGCGAGCCGCAATGTGAACACAGAGGAGCCGCATGTGACTCGCGAGCCGCCATTTGGCCACCGTTGTTATAGGGCTTTCTATATTTTAAATTTTTGCAAGATCTCCGTTACTTTTCATCCGATTTTAATTGTTCAATTTTTAGTCTTGTCCGACATGCCCCAATATTTTCAGACCGTTTTTAATAGGGAAATTCTCCCGTAATAGGTTTTGTCCCCTCCGGTGCCCCTTCTTAAACTTAAATGAATGACGTTTATAGCAATTGCACTTCTTAGGAATTTTATTTTGTCAATGAAAAATAGTTAGGCCAAAGAAATAATCGTTACAAGTTTCTGTAATGAGATGGGGGGGGGTAGTATTAATTTGAAATTTCTAGAAATATATACATATGGTCAAAACTATTTACCGGAACATAAATTAAAGTTGTGGAAAACATTGTACGTGAAGTTGTGTTAGTGAATCTAGCCACACATCTAAGAATCCGACATGGAATGGGATAGTAAAGAAAAACTCGAGAGAAGCCAGAACGGGATCTCACTGCATGGCAATAGCACCCCATCTGGCAGTGGATACAATTAAACTAATGCTACAAAGGTTGAATATCATCAGGGAACTAGATTTCGATACAAAACGGAGTCATATCGAGGAACGGGATCTAAGGGGCCGTCCATAAAGTACGTCACGCTATTTTTGACCATTTTTAACTCCCCCCTGTCACAAACTGTCACACATCTCGGACCCCCACCCCCTAAAGTACGTCACACTTTCGAACAAAAATTTAGTTTTTTTAAACAATATAATAAAAATTTAATATAAAACAGCGTGACGTCACACATGGACGGACACCCCCCCCCCGTCACAAACTGTCAAACTTTCTTACATCCCCTCCCTCCCTCTGGAGCGTGACGTACTTTATGGACGGCCCCTAACCAAGAACGGGATCCCGTTATGTTACAGAATCATTTGGGGTACGTGATCCCACCAGGTTTGGGATCGTGTTGGGGAAAGAAATGTTTACTCAAATAATTATTATGTTTTGTGTCTGCATTTTAGAAAAATATTTAGGGTGGTGGGTCTTTCAACACTATAAAAGGGAACTCTTTTTTTTATAAAGTCAACTTACTTAAACTTAAAGGTAGTTTTAGTCCCTCTCCTAACGACATCCTTGGAAACTCCGGTTATACATGTTGGTAATATGTATCTGTGTGCGTGTGCTAATGTTTTAGTTTTAAAATATAATTTTAAATCTCAACACAACGAAGATGATTCCAGTTTTAATATAATAATAATCATTCCTTAAAAGGGAAGGACTTGGGGGAGTTTTGCTCAGCAATACAAATTAAATGATGTCGCTATGTGGTTTATTTTCAAGGGAGAAAATTAATTTATTTAAAGGGAGGTAAGCGACTACACTAATAGAATTCCATTTTAAAAACTATGAATTAGAGTTACGGCATCAATTTTTCATTCTTTAACTTATGACTTTTTAACTTTGTTCTGTTACAGTACTGTTACACCAACGTATATATATATATATATGTAGTTGTGCTATAATACCATCTATAGATATATTAATTAAAACCTTCGAAAGTTGCTTTATTTTTGTTGCACAAGGTACACAAATTGTGCTTGGATAAATCCAGGCATGTGTACACGTTTTTTCTTTGTTAAAAAACGAATCATTGTTAATTTGTTTAATTTTGAAANNNAAAGGAGGAGTGGTGCTACTACACTGCACATCTTGGCATTGGTCTTATAAAAGGAGGAGTGGTGCTATACTACACTGCACATCTTGGCATTGGTCTTGTAAAAGGAGGAGTGGTGCTACTACACTGCACATCTTGGCATTGGTCTTGTAAAAGGAGGAGTGGTGCTACTACACTGCACATCTTAACATTGGTCTTGTAAAATGAGGAGTGGTGCTACTACACTGCACATCTTAACATTGGTCTTGTAAAAGGAGGAGTGGTGCTACTACACTGCACATCTTAACATTGGTCTTGTAAAAGGAGGAGTGGTGCTACTACACTGCACATCTTAACATTGGTCTTGTAAAAGGAGGAGTTGTGCTACTACACTGCACATCTTAGCATTGGTCTTGTAAAAGGAGGAGTGGTGCTACTACACTGCACATCTTAGCATTGGTCTTGTAAAAGGAGGAGTGGTGCTACTACTGTGTACATCTTGGCGTTGGTCTTATGTAAAAATCAATCAAATACTCAAATTGGCGTTCAGTCTTTGTCATGTAAAGTAAATGTGTAATTTTGTAACCAACTGGGACGTCTAAATACCAATACACAGACATAAAGAGGTGGTACTGTTTGAGAAACGAGAAATAACTCGAATGTTTTCTTTAGGGGTGTACCGGATTTCGGCTCCGGCAAATACGGAATCCGGCCATTTTTATTAATCCGGCTTTGGCTCCGGCCGGATTTCAAAACTTTGAATCCGGTACACCCTTAGTTTTCTTGCCTTGATGCACTGTAGTACTACTTCACCAAAGATGCATGTTTCTAGACATTTGCAAGTGTGTTGAAACAGGGATTTAAATAATTCCCTCACGGTCATTGATCACTATGAAAGTGTAGGCACTGAGGAAAGTTACATCTGTGTAGACACATGTATTAATGAGGAAAGCTACATCTGTGTAGACACATGTATTAATGAGGAAAGCTACATCTGTGTAGACACATGTATTAATGAGGAAAGCTACATCTGTGTAGACACATGTATTAATGAGGAAAGCTACATCTGTGTAGACACATGTATTAATGAGGAAAGCTACATCTGTGTAGACACATGTATTAATGAGGAAAGCTACATCTGTGTAGACACATGTATTAATGAGGAAAGCTACATCTGTGTAGACACATGTATTAATGAGGAAAGCTACATCTGTGTAGACACATGTATTAATGAGGAAAGCTACATCTGTGTAGACACATGTATTAATGAGGAAAGCTACATCTGTGTAGACACATGTATTAATGAGGAAAGCTACATCTGTGTAGACACATGTATTAATGAGGAAAGCTACATCTGTGTAGACACATGTATTAATGAGGAAAGCTACATCTGTGTAGACACATGTATTAATGAGGAAAGTACATCTGTGTAGACACATGTATTAATGAGGAAAGCTACATCTGTGTAGACACATGTATTAATGAGGAAAGCTACATCTGTGTAGACACATGTATTAATGAGGAAAGCTACATCTGTGTAGACACATGTATTAATGAGGAAAGCTACATCTGTGTAGACACATGTATTAATGAGGAAAGCTACATCTGTGTAGACACATGTATTAATGAGGAAAGCTACATCTGTGTAGACACATGTATTAATGAGGAAAGCTACATCTGTGTAGACACATGTATTAATGAGGAAAGCTACATCTGTGTAGACACATGTATTAATGAGGAAAGCTACATCTGTGTAGACACATGTATTAATGAGGAAAGCTACATCTGTGTAGACACATGTATTAATGAGGAAAGCTACATCTGTGTAGACACATGTATTAATGAGGAAAGCTACATCTGTGTAGACACATGTATTAATGAGGAAAGCTACATCTGTGTAGACACATGTATTAATGAGGAAAGCTACATCTGTGTAGACACATGTATTAATGAGGAAAGCTACATCTGTGTAGACACATGTATTAATGAGGAAAGCTACATCTGTGTAGACACATGTATTAATGAGGAAAGCTACATCTGTGTAGACACATGTATTAATGAGGAAAGCTACATCTGTGTAGACACATGTATTAATGAGGAAAGCTACATCTGTGTAGACACATGTATTAATGAGGAAAGCTACATCTGTGTAGACACATGTATTAATGAGGAAAGCTACATCTGTGTAGACACATGTATTAATGAGGAAAGCTACATCTGTGTAGACACATGTATTAATGAGGAAAGCTACATCTGTGTAGACACATGTATTAATGAGGAAAGCTACATCTGTGTAGACACATGTATTAATGAGGAAAGCTACATCTGTGTAGACACATGTATTAATGAGGAAAGCTACATCTGTGTAGACACATGTATTAATGAGGAAAGCTACATCTGTGTAGACACATGTATTAATGAGGAAAGCTACATCTGTGTAGACACATGTATTAATGAGGAAAGCTACATCTGTGTAGACACATGTATTAATGAGGAAAGCTACATCTGTGTAGACACATGTATTAATGAGGAAAGCTACATCTGTGTAGACACATGTATTAATGAGGAAAGCTACATCTGTGTAGACACATGTATTAATGAGGAAAGCTACATCTGTGTAGACACATGTATTAATGAGGAAAGCTACATCTGTGTAGACACATGTATTAATGAGGAAAGCTACATCTGTGTAGACACATGTATTAATGAGGAAAGCTACATCTGTGTAGACACATGTATTAATGAGGAAAGCTACATCTGTGTAGACACATGTATTAATGAGGAAAGCTACATCTGTGTAGACACATGTATTAATGAGGAAAGCTACATCTGTGTAGACACATGTATTAATGAGGAAAGCTACATCTGTGTAGACACATGTATTAATGAGGAAAGCTACATCTGTGTAGACACATGTATTAATGAGGAAAGCTACATCTGTGTAGACACATGTATTAATGAGGAAAGTTACATCTGTGTAGACACATGTATTAATGAGGAAAGTTACATCTGTGTAGACACATGTATTAATGAGGAAAGTTACATCTGTGTAGACACATGTATTAATGAGGAAAGTTACATCTGTGTAGACACATGTATTAATGAGGAAAGCTACATCTGTGTAGACACATGTATTAATGAGGAAAGCTACATCTGTGTAGACACATGTATTAATGAGGAAAAGTTACATCTGTGTAGACACATGTATTAATGAGGAAAGTTACATCTGTGTAGACACATGTATTAATGAGGAAAGTTACATCTGTGTAGACACATGTATTAATGAGGAAAGTTACATCTGTGTAGACACATGTATTAATGAGAAAAGCTACATCTGTGTAGACACATGTATTAATGAGGAAAGCTACATCTGTGTAGACACATGTATTAATGAGGAAAGCTACATCTGTGTAGACACATGTATTAATGAGGAAAGCTACATCTGTGTAGACACATGTATTAATGAGGAAAGCTACATCTGTGTAGACACATGTATTAATGAGGAAAGCTACATCTGTGTAGACACATGTATTAATGAGGAAAGCTACATCTGTGTAGACACATGTATTAATGAGGAAAGCTACATCTGTGTAGACACATGTATTAATGAGGAAAGCTACATCTGTGTAGACACATGTATTAATGAGGAAAGCTACATCTGTGTAGACACATGTATTAATGAGGAAAGCTACATCTGTGTAGACACATGTATTAATGAGGAAAGCTACATCTGTGTAGACACATGTATTAATGAGGAAAGCTACATCTGTGTAGACACATGTATTAATGAGGAAAGCTACATCTGTGTAGACACATGTATTAATGAGGAAAGCTACATCTGTGTAGACACATGTATTAATGAGGAAAGCTACATCTGTGTAGACACATGTATTAATGAGGAAAGCTACATCTGTGTAGACACATGTATTAATGAGGAAAGCTACATCTGTGTAGACACATGTATTAATGAGGAAAGCTACATCTGTGTAGACACATGTATTAATGAGGAAAGCTACATCTGTGTAGACACATGTATTAATGAGGAAAGCTACATCTGTGTAGACACATGTATTAATGAGGAAAGCTACATCTGTGTAGACACATGTATTAATGAGGAAAGCTACATCTGTGTAGACACATGTATTAATGAGGAAAGCTACATCTGTGTAGACACATGTATTAATGAGGAAAGCTACATCTGTGTAGACACATGTATTAATGAGGAAAGCTACATCTGTGTAGACACATGTATTAATGAGGAAAGCTACATCTGTGTAGACACATGTATTAATGAGGAAAGCTACATCTGTGTAGACACATGTATTAATGAGGAAAGCTACATCTGTGTAGACACATGTATTAATGAGGAAAGCTACATCTGTGTAGACACATGTATTAATGAGGAAAGCTACATCTGTGTAGACACATGTATTAATGAGGAAAGCTACATCTGTGTAGACACATGTATTAATGAGGAAAGCTACATCTGTGTAGACACATGTATTAATGAGGAAAGCTACATCTGTGTAGACACATGTATTAATGAGGAAAGCTACATCTGTGTAGACACATGTATTAATGAGGAAAGCTACATCTGTGTAGACACATGTATTAATGAGGAAAGCTACATCTGTGTAGACACATGTATTAATGAGGAAAGCTACATCTGTGTAGACACATGTATTAATGAGGAAAGCTACATCTGTGTAGACACATGTATTAATGAGGAAAGCTACATCTGTGTAGACACATGTATTAATGAGGAAAGCTACATCTGTGTAGACACATGTATTAATGAGGAAAGCTACATCTGTGTAGACACATGTATTAATGAGGAAAGCTACATCTGTGTAGACACATGTATTAATGAGGAAAGCTACATCTGTGTAGAAACATGTATTAATGAGGAAAGCTACATCTGTGTAGACACATGTATTAATGAGGAAAGCTACATCTGTGTAGACACATGTATTAATGAGGAAAGCTACATCTGTGTAGACACATGTATTAATGAGGAAAGCTACATCTGTGTAGACACATGTATTAATGAGGAAAGCTACATCTGTGTAGACACATGTATTAATGAGGAAAGCTACATCTGTGTAGACACATGTATTAATGAGGAAAGCTACATCTGTGTAGACACATGTATTTTTTGTTACATTACATTATTGTTTTTATAATTTGTCCGTCGTGATCTTCGAGGGAAATGCTCACCATGAATTACATTAGCTCTGTGCTGAGGCAGCTTGGGTTGTCCTTTGTTGGCTTATGACCATGAATTACATCAGCTCTGTGCTGAGGCAGCTTGGGTTGTCCTTTGTTGGCTTATGAGACCGAAAACTTTGCCCAAAAGGTGCGTCCACGGGTTGGACAAGAGATGATCGGTTTATCATTAGGAGTGCTACGCGCAATGTTTCCTTTAAACTTCGCGGAAGCACAGAAATCTGACCGATGCCACGCAACTTTGCAAAATATATGTTATTTTGCATACGAACCAAAGAACCGTACAGTGAACATCGGCAACGATCACATTGTTTCATGGTCAGTCTTCTGGACTTGGAACCAGTGGCGTCACTAGGGGGTGCGGTGGGGGTGGGCCGCCCCGGGTGACACCATCGCAAGGGGTGACACCAAAATGTAAAATTCTGTATGTTTCCGTTATTTTGCACTGGAAGACTCGGAGGAGTTCTATGGGGTAAGTCGTGAGGGGGTGACACAATGAGCTACCGCCCCGGGTGACACCAACCCTAGTGACGCCCCTGCGGGTTCCAAGTTGGAACCCTTATGTATGTTTCCTTCAGACTGACACTGTAATTGAAATTACTCCATTTTTACAACTGTGGACTTTTTTATATTTGTTAAAGACTCATCCATCTTGTCTTTTGTAAAGATTAAATGATTATATTTATGTCATTCAAGACAGAAAGCTAAATACAGTCGAACCCACTTATCTCGAGCTCGGTTATATCGACCACCCTATTATGTCGACGTTTTTTTATTGGAACCGCCAAATTCTCTCTTTGTCTTAGCATTTTCTCATCGGTAATGTCGATTCTTTTATGTCGCCGAAACCTAGTATCTCGAGCACAAAAGAGGGCCAAATTTGCAACTTAACTCGATTTTCGTCGGTTGAAAATAAAGGTTTGTATCGAGAATCGACGGTGGTTTTTATATAATTAAATAAAAAAATTAATAAATTATTATTCTTTTAAAAGTTTGTTGTTGTTGCTTTGTTACCAGTAAGATAAGTGACTGTGACACTAACACGCGCGTGACGATGAAACTGATTAACACAGTACTGTGTCAGTACACACAGCCCACAGCGTGCTGTGATCAACGGTCAAGGCCACAATAGTTTTATTTATATTACAAGTTTGATTGACTGAGGAAATTCGAGAGCGTTCTGATAGTAACAGATATCCTGCACGTCAAAAGCATTAAACTTAAAATAACCATATTGATATGTTTATTTGTATTTTATATTCGCTGATTCGACGGGCATTGCAAACGCGATCGGCTGTGACACGCGCCATGGGACGACGCGAGGCGAAAACTTTGACCTTTTAACGCATGCGCAGACAATTATAAACTGGTAACTTATTTTTTAAAATTAATAAATGGAATCGAAACATGACAGAGACGTTATCAAAGTCCTTTACTACGGCATAAATATATATACATCAAAAGCATTAAACTTAAAATAACCATATTGATTTGTTATTTGTATTTTAAATTCGCGGATACGATGGCAAACGCGACTGCGACACGGCGAAGCGTAAACTTTAACCTTTTAGCGCATGCGCAGACAATTATAAACTGGTAACTTATTTTTCATTAAATAAATGGAATCGAAACATGACAGAGACGTAATCAAAGTCCTTTACTTCGGCATAAATATAGATACATGTGTATATATATGTATATATATATATATAAATTCCCGATTAGTCATAACTTTTCCCGACTTTCAAGGCCGAGAATTTATTTTTAAGAATTCCCGACTTTTTCCCGTTTTCCTGAGTGGGAACCATGGTTATAGTTATATTTAAATTTTAAACGGTCCTTAAAAACGAACGGTCATTACATTAATTACAACCTTAGACTTAGGAAAGAGTGAAGAAATATTAGGGTTCCGATACGATTCCGATAAGTCATCCCATCACTAATTAACGCTAACTAATTAATCATGTACATAAAGAAATTTCAAGCACATGTTAATATTTTGCCGCCATATTGATTTTCCTTTATCTCGATCATCGGTTATGTCGACGCCATTTTTCATACCCCAACGCCATCGACATAAGCGGTTTCGACTGTACTGTGAAAATGTTTATGAGGAAAATATCTCTTGTGGGTATATCAAAGAAAAGAATACTATTCAATTTAACTGATATATTTGTAGTTACTAGTGTTGGGAAGGTGTGTGTGAAACTTAATTTCTAGATGATTTTTTATTGTAAATTATTCCATATGATTAAATATCCAACCAAATTGACTCAACCATTGTAATTTTTTCTTGCTGATTTGTGTGAGTCTACATAAAACTGTAAAAGACAATAAAAATGTACATTTACAATTAAGTGTGCGTGTTTTTGTATGGTGTGTGTGTATGTGCGTGCGCATTATAGAGCCCGAAAGGGCAAAGTCCGCAAGGTCAACTTCCTAATTTACATAAATGATTTACTCAACAGCATCTCATCAGGAAAAAAATTTATATAATTCCCGATGATAGTATAATCTATACCACAATTAAATCAGAAAATGATAACAAAATCTTACAAAAAACATAGACGAATTAATTAATTGGAAAACTTATTGGATTTTGTCTTCCCATCCAGAAAAGTGTCAACTGTTCAATAAATAAAAAGAATCAAATACAAACTATTTAATTCATGCAAAACAACCAACCCATCCACCAAAGAAAGCATTGATAAACTAGAACAAATTAAAAAAAGAGCTGCCAGATTCATTACTGGAGAATATTCAAAACTGACAAGAATAACACCATTAGTTAAATCATTAAACCTTGAAACACTAGAGGATAGAAGAACCAAGAGCAAAGTAGTAATCATACATAAAGCAATTAATTCTAATTTAGAAATACAACACAAAGATAACTTAATACAACCCTCAGATAGACATAAGGATAAAAACACCTTTCTTATTCCGTATGCAAGGACAAACACATACAAATTTTCATTCTTCCCATCTGGAATTCGGGTGTGGAATGGGTTGCCTGAAGAATCCAGGAAAACCAACACTTTATCAACATTAAATCTCTAATAAAAATGCAGGTCTAAACACAAACCATAGATAAGCGTAGGACGCAATAATCTTCTGTCTATCAGGAGCGTCTGTAAACAGATAAGATAAGATAAGATAAGATAAGATAAGATAAGATAAGAACCCAAACTAAATATGCAAAATACTGAGGAGTAATAATAAATTAGAAATTATCATGGAATTCTCATGTCAAGGAAGTAATTAAAAAATCCAACAAAACCTTAGGTTTTTTAAAGATAAACTTTTACCAATGCAATAATATAATGAAAGTAAATTGTTACCTTACTTTGGTGAGACCTGTACTAAAATATGAAATTTCCATATGGGACCCATCTATCAAAAAAAAGAAAACCATAGATAAACTATAACTTTTTTTTTATAAAGGGGACCTAGATTCATTTCTGGAGAATATACATACTGTCATGAGTAACACAAGTAGTTAAATTACTAAATCTAGAAACACTAGAGGATAGAACAAAGAGTAAATTGGTAATAAAACATATCATAAGGCAATAAATTCTAACTTTGAAATACAATAATCTTATACAAGACTCAGACAAAGGAATATAAATTATAAACACTTTTCTTGTTTCATGTGCAAGAACAAACATATAAATCCTCCTCCTTTCTGTCTGGAATATGTGCATGGCATGGGTTGCGTGAACAAAGACAAGAAAATTCGACTAACCATGATCATTTTAAATTCTAATAAAAATGCAAGACTAGACATAATCTTTTGTATATGTAATATATAAGTCAAGTAGGAGACTTTTCCATACAGAGCTGAATAAGGAATACTAATGGTAAATTATATATATATATATATATATATTAATTAAAGGTGTGACAATAAAATAATTAAATTTATAAATCTAAGCTTTTGAATCATATTCTAAACATAATTATTTTTGAAATGTTACCAGGCTGTCAAGTTGACGAGCATAAAAACTCAGCTGCCTTATGAGTATTATGCATTACCATTCTGCCAGCCTCTTTCTGGTGTTGTTTACAAAGCAGAAAATTTAGGTGAGTATATACACTTGTAAAAATATTACATTATCCACACCTATAAACTTGAAGTATTTTATCAGAACATTAAAAAATTTAAATTCAGTTTGAAAAGATAATCCAATTACTTTACCATAACAAAATTGATTTTCTAAACAGTTTATTGGGTTCTCCATTGCATTAACTCTACTTTCTGAGACAACTTTCAAAGTCTCTTTTCATACTGTGTAACACACTTCACTGTGTATTTTCAATTTCGATAACCTGATTTTTAAAATATAACTATTCTTTATAATTAGGTGAAGTTTTGAGAGGAGACCGTATTGTCAATACACCTTATGAGGTAATTATACATTTTATTATTGATAGTTCTCTGTAATTGTAACTAAATTTTGATAAATATTTTTGATAACTTTTTTACATTGAATTTTTTTCCTTAAAAATTTTAGGTTAAAATGGCTACTGATGTCAAATGTCGAGCCCTGTGTCAAGACCAAACTAAAGTTTTTATCCCAGTGCAATTAAACAAAGATCAGAGTAAAGACATGGTTGATAAAATCTTGCATGATGATTATGTGCATTTGTAAGTAATAAATAAATTTGAAAATAAATAAGACTGGCACGTAACTTTTAATATTATCACTGCTATGTTGAAATTTCTAGTGAAATACATATCTAATGCAATTTGAATTTGTAAGATTTCAAAGAATTAATTAAATATAGCTATCACGGCTTCTTTATCTTTTGTTTTTAATGAATAATTTATTTGTCTTTATCTCATAGGATTGTTGATAATTTGCCCTGTGCAACACCTCTAAGGATGCCAGATGGTCAAGATTTGTATGAACATGGTTATAAACTGGGTGTTGTGTCAGGCAAAGAAGTGAGTTCATGTTGTTTTTTTAATCCTATTAATTTAATTTTCTCTAAAAAAAAATAATTGTTGTTTATTAGATGTTGAACATTTTTAAAAAAACGAATTAAAATATTAGAAAAGGATTCCTTGGGCACAAAAATACCACAAATTTAATGTTGTATTGAGGTCATTCTAGCTTCTATTGGTCTTTAAAATATCTTTATATTTATCTGTACAGTTAAAAATAAATGTATCTTTGAGGGGTTCCAACTAACTCATTTTTTCTTTTACTTTGGCAACAAAATCTTGCATTCATTAAGACCACTTGTGTTGGGACTCTAACTCTATGTTGTTCCAATAAAAAGAAATAAAGATTTTAATTTTTAAAAATTGTATGTATTCTTCAGTATGGTTTGTCTTTATCTTGTTTGAGTTTATCCAAGGTGATAATATTGGTTTTAAATTATAAAAATTTTTAAAAATGAATCTCAATTATTTCTAACTTATGGAATTCTATGTTGGTTGTCTGTTGAACAGACCATTACAGTTAGGTCTACATTTATAAAGAAATTTAATATTTATAAAATTATATGTTGTTAAGAAGAATTGCATCAATAATTGCATTCCGTGTGGCGCAGTTGAACTCATATCATATACTTAGCAATGATTAACTGAACTCTAGATTTAATTCACACACCCCTAGGACACACTTAATTATGCTATCAGATCACACCCTCCTATGCACAACTCCTAAGCAATGTTTCTTTTAACCAGCACAGCTGTGGAGATATCTGACCGACGCTGTGCAGAAATTTAGGCTTTTGATAAGGATAATATATCTGTGTTTGTGTGTGTAAAACTTGTTTTTTTTAAATGGATGCTATGCACCATTGCAAACTAATTTTTTTTTATATTGCACACGGACCAACGAACCTAAGAGGGGGTCTAAGATAATTAAATTATAGTGAATTGCATTGCTTTAGATATTGCTTTCTTCAATCTTACTTTAGTCTGATGATAAACTTACTTAAAACTTCATACAATCTGTTTCACTTATCTTTCTTAAAATTATTAATCTTCTATCAATATTACTTAACAAAAACCACTAACAGTTTAAAAGAAAAAATAATTAATCAGTGTTCAGACATTACACATAAAGCTCACTATGTGAAATGTTTTTACAAATTATGAATCACTAATTTATTAAATATGGAAAATACAATTATAATTTATTAATTTTTTTTAATTTTTTTTTGGGGGGGGGGTGTTTGGGGGTGGAAGCAAATCTTTTTTGTATAAAATTGACCATGTTACTCCGCTACTTTACTCACTTCATTGGCTACCTATACAAGCTCGAATTGAATACAAACTGGCTGTTGGCTGTTCTCTGTCACAATTTCTTTTCTGACTCATCCCCTTCATATCTTACTGAACTTCTGTCAGCCTACTCACCCAGTCGTCAGCTACGCTCTTCTGCAGACACACGTATTCTCTGTGTTCCTAAGACACGAACTAAAACTTTTGGCGAAAGGTCATTCTCTTTTTGTGCAGCCAAAAAATGGAATTCTCTACCATTACACATCCGTAGTATTCCAACTACCAAGTCCTTCAAGACTGCACTTAAGACGTATCTTTTCAAAATGTGTTTACAAAATTAATGAAACAACATTTCTTTTAATGATTAACGTAGCTTATGTGTAATGTACTGTCCTGTATGTTGTTATTATGGTATGAATGGTTATTTAATTATTATATGTATGTTATGATCTCCATGTAAGGCGCTGTGAGCCCGGTTCCTTGCTGCGATACAGTGCTATACAATTTATAAATTATTATTATTATAATTATTACTTAGAAACTTTAAAAAGTATTTTGGTAATATAAAACAATAGCTATTGGTACTTGCTTCCTTTTTTAAGGCAAATAAATTAATAACAAAGTAACACTGTGGTTATATTAAATCTGGGAAATCGTTTCATTAGCTTCTATATGTCTTATAAAATATTGGTTATACATGGCAATGTTATGGTTAAAAATAACCTAATGTTCAGTTGTTCAAACGTTTCTCTGATTGATAAACATAGCATATGTGCAACATCATGTCATATGTTTTTTATAAGTTTTTTGTAGGGCTGTTAACAATTAATTTTAATTTAATCGTTAACTTTAGAAAAGTTAACGATTTATTAATAGTTAATTTCGATTAAAGCCAAAAACTGAAACTTATGGTGTCATAAGTAACATTTATTAAAATACTTTTCGAAAATCGAAATAACACTGGAATGTCTTCTTTATATGACATCTTTTAACCAACAACGAAAACAGAAAAGTGTATTGACATTATTTGGTTCAAGTGATGAGCGGGTCTTATTGACATTATAACCAGCCGAGCTGAACAATCGTTCACATAGCTTTTGATTATCTCAGCTGAAGTTTCCAATACTGTAGTGGATGTTTGGTATGCAGATGATATGTAAGCGAAGTGTTAAAACCATGGTAGCAAAGTTCCCTTTAAGCAGCGCTGCTGCGCAGATATTTGACCGACGCCACGCAGGAGTTTAGAATCACCGCGCAGCTAATTTTGTAAAATATTGCACAAAAATTTGACATTGTGAAACTTTGCACATGAGGTTTTTTTTTAAACTTTTCACATGGAGCTTAGACTTAGAGGGAACATTGCATGGTAGGCAAAAGATTTCTCTCAATGGACACAATAACCTTAATACACATTTTGAACATTCACGTCAGTCAATAGTTTAAAACCAAAATGTTTGTGTAATCGTCTGGAAAGTAGTTTATATTTATCGGCCAAAATATTTTACTTTTTGACTTCCAGTACATTTATAAGTGGTGGGTTGATCAATCGTAAAAAAAAATTTAATCGTTAAAAATTGTAATCGTTAATTTCCGCAGCCCTAGTTTTTTGTAATTAGGATATGAATGTTTTAATTGAATGCATTTATAAATATATTTGTTACATTTTTTATGTGAAGCGCTGTGAGCCTGCATGCTTGCTGGGGGAGTGCGCTATATAAGTTCTCAAATTATTATTATATGTAAATATCAATAAAGCTTCAGTACTTTTAATTATAACTGTAACTAAAATTTATTTTTATTATGTTTCCACAGGCTTATCTACACAATCACCTGCATCTCACTCTCAGATATCACAAACGTGAAGAGTAAGTCTTTCTTAAGTAATTACTTTATACTATTAATTTCAGAAGAATTAGCTTTAAAAAACCTACTCTTCATGTCAAAACAATTTAAAATTTACTTACAGGAATGCTCTTCGTGTTGTAGGATTTGAAGTTAAACCCCAAAGGTAAGACTATTTCCTAAGTATATTTATATATTTGCAAATAGCTTTTAGTAATAAATTAATTTAAAATATCAAATTTATCCTTAATTTGTATTAATTAAGAGCAATCAGAATTGGCGGAGAAAGACGTAAAATTGAAAAATAATATTATTTTTGGTATTATTTCTTAGTATTAAAATGTTATAATTTGAGTCTAGCTTATGTTGGGTTGTTTTATTTTCCATTATTATCAACCTGCATACTTTTATTAATTAATGCTTAGTTTACTGTTTGATCTTGACATGTAAAAAAATAATAAGTGGTATAAAAACTTTTTAAGCTTTGCCAAAGGAGAAATCACAGTGGATACTAAGAGTGGAGATTGTGAATTTTCTGCTTCCAAAAATCCTCAAAAGATAAATGATGATGGTATGTATATTAATTTATTTTTTTTAATTGTTTTTTTTAATAATAAATATATTCCTCTTAAAAACAATTTTAATATTTGAAGCCTTTTTAAAATTTTTATATTTAAAGCAAGATGTAAAAAGACAAATTGTGGTTGCAATAAGACAAATATTCTTAATTTTTAAACAGCCCCTACAGAAGTGTGGTTCACATACTCTGTTGAATGGAAAGAGAGTGATGTTGGATGGGCCTCAAGATGGGATATATACCTTGCTATGAGTGATGTACAAATTCACTGGTTCTCTATCATCAACTCTGTTGTTGTCATCATTTTTATCTCAGGTAATAAAATGAAGCATGTTTACAAATTTAAGAATTGAAAACTAGAAGATCAATTGTTTTCTATCAAGTTAGAAAATGAATTTTAAAAATATTTTTCTATTATGATTTTAAAAATCATTTTTGAAATCTCAGCTTAAAATATAAATTAACAGCTTTTTATATGGGGAAATTAAATTTCTCCATATTAATTTTAGACTAACTTTGTAACTGAAACAAATCACATGTGTGTGGGTATTTATGGGGTGCATAAGCTACAAGATACAGTGAAACTAAACCCTATAAAAATAGATTGGTCACAACAAAACAACAGACAGTTTATGAGTACAACATCTAAATGAACAAAACAAACATGTAACAATATAAAGTTAAATAAAATAAGTATCATATCAAATCTATTTTGACAAAATTCATGAAACAATAATGAAGAAAACAATAAACAGAAATAAATGGAAAAAGAAGTACACAATCATTGGATTTATTGAATAAAGAAAGCAAAGACAGAGTTTGTGATAAAATGACATACAAGTCATTTGATGTCAGGCTCCTCTATAAATGACATATAAGTCATTTGGTGTAAGGCTCATGTAATAGTTTATCTTTGTCAAAACTAAACCTGGCTAGAATGTTGAACAAGGTAAAACAGCTGTTATAAAAATATGTCATTTTTATTTGGTCACTTAAAGTATATTTAAGTAAGTTTAGACATTAAATCCTTTGAAAAGCCAAATACTCTAATAATAAATAGCAGTTTCACTTATTTAATAAGCACCTTTAGTATTATACTCATGTTGTGTGATAAAAGTTTTTAACTTTTCAATCTACATAAAAAGAAATTTAGCTCACTGATATTAAAAATGGATAGTGAAATGAACTTATTTTATTATAATAAATGTGAGAGGATATCTAAGGTAGACAGGAAAAATTAATTTCTACCCTATGACCGTCCATAAATGACGTCAGGTGATTTTGGCAGATTTCTTCCCCCTCGTCACATGTGATCACCTAAATTTAGACCCTACCTCCAATATGACGTCTCAAAACTTTGTCCTCCCCCCATAAAAGCCATATTTTCATTTTGAAAATGAGCATGTTTCAAATCACATTTTTTACATTTAAGTATGTAATTAGTGTAAGGCTGCACTCTAATATCGTAACACCCATGAAGCCATGTGAAGCGTAATTAATTAAATTGTTAGCAATCAAACATCAGTGGAACTTTTATTTAAAGCTGCGCGTTTTGATGTGACGTCATGTTTCTTAAACACCCCACTAACCCTTGTCACACAAATGTATGACCACCCCCCCCCAGATGCATGATGTCATTAATGGACTGCCCCCCCCCCAACAACTGAAACTAGGATGAAAATTCAATTTTATCAATTTATAACCGAAGAACTCTTGTGTTAAATAAAGATAAAGTTATAAGCCCAGTACTTAAATATTGACTGAGAAATTAATAAATTAACTAAAGATTTACATTTTGTTAGTTGTTTTTTTAATTTTAAATAATAAACCTATGCATTTAACAACAGGACAATTAAAATACTCAATTGATTTTTATTGTAGAATTTTATTTGTGGATTTTCTTGTTTGCATGTACCGTATATACTCATTCTAAAGCCGACTTTTTTTGGACAGAATCTATGGGAAAATGTGGGGTTTGGCTTACAAGCGGGTCATAGTTGATTTCTGCATGTACAATCATTGAATATAGGCATTATTGGAATATCAACATTGTCCTTGATTTATCTGCGCCTATGTACGCCATTTTCACTCACTAGCAAACTCCGTAAGTCAATTTTATGTCGGGTCCCTGTGAATTTTCAAAGGCATGATGTGACTCTTTTTAAAAAGAAAAATGCTTTCCCCCCATGCCCCTGTGGAGGGAGTAAAGTGGAGGAGGGGAGGGAAGGTATCTCTTCTCATGGGCTTGTGTCCGGATGTCAAAGCAAGTTGAATTCCTTTGATGTGAAACACCAGCCACCGCCTCTCTTAACTGTCAAGCCTTCTACTTCTAGCCAGTATCGCTGTTTCCCCCCACCCCTCTCACTATGAACATTGTCATTGATTAATCTGCTCCTATTTTCGCCATTTTCACTAACTGGCAAACTCCGTAAGTTGATTTTTTTTTCTGGTCCCTTTGAGTTCTATTTAGAGAGGTCCGACTGTATTTTTTTTCTAAATGTGTACCATTTTTTTAAAGCTGTCCTATTATTTTTTGGGGTCGGCTTGCAAGCGGGTTACACACTTTTTTATACTATTCTCTTCCAAAAGTGGGAGGTGGGGGTCGGCTTATGAACGAGTATATACGGTATATACGGGATATAGAACGAGTATATACGGTATATACGGGCTATAGAACGAGTATTATACGGTATATACGGGCTATAGAACGAGTATATACGGGCTATCGAACGAGTATATACGGGCTATAGAACGAGTATATACGGTATATACGGGCTATAGAACGAGTATATACGGTATATGCGGGCTATATACGAGTATATACGGGCTATAGAACGAGTATATAAGGTATTAATTTTAATGATGGATATTTCAACTTCTTATCTTTCCCAAAAATTCAATTTCTTTTATTTAGGTTGCTTTTATGTGGTTATGTTGAAAACATTGCATGGAGACATTTCTCAGTACAAACACAAAGAAGGCCTGGTAAGTGGATGTTATAACTTTGAACATTCCAGTAACAAGGGGCACGGTGGTCGAGTGGCATGCGCGCTCGGCTGCATACCGATGGTCACGGGCTTGAATCCCCATGAAGGCAAGGATTTGTGACCGGGCCAAGGGAACAGCTCCACTAGTTAGGGAAACAAAGGAAGCTGGGCATTGCGTTGAACCGTCATAACCGTGGCCTCTGATTGCTACGTCACTTGCCAACAGACCGGCATGGTCTGTGGCCGCAATAATCATCTGTATAGATCAGAAAAGATATTCAATAGCACTTCAATAATAAAAAAATTTTAAAAACGCAAAATAGGACAAGACAACTACAGTAATAGTGATGTTCACATTACTTTAATGTACCAAACTTTCTAACCATTTTAAAATTTTGATATTTTACAATGAATTCCTGTGTTTCAAAGTATGCGGTGGTCGAGTGGCAGCGCACTGGACTGTCGTACCGATGGTCACGGGTTCGAATCCGTGTGAAGGCAAGGGTCCCTGAGTCACCCCGCTCCGAATGGGTACCTAACACTACATGTAGTTAGGCGGCTGGGTAATGCGTGGAACCCACAAAGCCGTGGCCTGTGAATGCTGCATCACTTGCCAACAGATCATCTGTCATGGTCTGTGGACGCAACTATCTTCTGCATAGAAGGAGCGTCTGTATAGATAAGATGGTGAGATAACTCCTTGCAAGATTTTAAAACTCAATTGAAAACTATTTAAAATTTTCGAAGACAACACTATAAGTATAAGATAAATGCCATCACTATCAAAGCGCTGTACATTTACATCCAAATTATATGGTAATTATCCTTTGTTTATTGCCAATAACCTTACTGTGATGTGTGTAATGCAATCTTCCCTTATGATATCTTGATAACATTTGGAAAATGCATGACCACTATGACTAAGTCTACTCAAGTCTTTAAAGGAGATTTATTTTTTAAAACCATTTTCCAACCAAAAATCCTTTTGTCCCCAATTCATTATGGACATCAGTATGGTCAGGCATTCAGAACATAAAGTGATGAAAGATTTTATATCCACTTTATTGCCTTTTAAAATTATTAACTTAAAAAATGCAAAATGAATAATCAAGTGGTGATTATTTTAGATATTATGTTTGGAAGAAAGTATGAAAAAAAAGGTTTAATTTAATTTTGTAAATATGAATGTGAACAAATTTTGAAAAAAATGATTTCAAAATAATCAAATAAGATGAAAAAATTAAATGGTAGTGAAGATGAAATAATTAATTTGTATTAGATAATCATATTTTGCCTCTATCAATTAAAATTTACTTGAGAAATCCACTTTTAACAACTAAATTTTCTTCGGAATATTTTTATAAAAATGACATAACAGGAATTCTACAAATCAAATTAATTCTTATTCATGAGTCAGAGGAATCAGTTCTTTAAATTAAAATACATTATCATTAACAATTTTGCTGAGCACAATTTTTTACTAATGCGTATCATGACTTTAACAAAATAATTTGTTTAATTGGGACAGTTTAAGAATTTTAACTGCGCAGGATGGAAACTTGTCTATGGAGATGTGTTCAGGCCACCAAGGTTTTCAGAACTTCTTACTTCTCTAATTGGGACTGGAATTCAGATTTGTTTAATGGCACTTATTACTATTTGTAAGTGTCTGTTTTGTTTTTCTAAATTATGAAATTAATTAATATTAAATCTTATGAAAAATTAAAATTTTAAATTAATAAAAAATAGATTTAAAATGCTTTGAACTAAAAAACTAAAGAGAAAATATATCATGAAACTGAAAAATATAAATATAATGATAAATAAATTTGATTACTTTACCAAAATTTGTTGTAGATTATAAAAGTCTCCAAAATTTTTCTTATAGTTTCATGGCTGTGTGTTTTACATTTTATATTCTCCTTGTCAAGTCTTTGCTATGGTGGGCATGTTGTCACCATCAGCTCCAGGCTCCTTAATGACTGTAGGGATATTCCTATTCATGTTTATGGGGTATGTGAACAATTAATTATATAGCAATCTTTAATGTAATTTCAATAATCTTTTATTTATTTATTAAGGAAATTTATGAGGTGTGAAAATTCATTTATTTTGCATTTTTATTTTAGTCTTTTTTCTGGGTATTTTGCTGCTCGAATTTATAAAAATATGGAAGCCTTACAGTGGAAAAAGGCAGCTTTTCAGGTTCGTATTATTAAACATAGCCGAGAGGTGTATGCATGCATTACAAGAACATTTTCTTTAACTTATTTAAATTATGAACTGCAATCATTCTATTATATTCTTACATATAGATAGTTGTAGTTGAATAGTTATCCTTGGGATGTTTTGCAGTTGACCTGCAAAGAGATTGCTTTATAATCTGGAATTGTACATCTCCTGCCTGTTGCAATGTGGGTGTACTCCATTTAACTATCTTTCTTTTCTTTGCTCAATTTATACATTCTTCTCATATGAAAACATAAAAGTTAAACACTTGTTTTTTGTATTTGTTGGTATGATATTTGACATCATGGACTGTAACATCTATTATAATTATAATTGAAATCTTATTGAAAACACCATAGAATAAATATTCTATAAATTATTTCTTCAACAGACAGCAACTGTTTACCCCAGTATTGTGTTTTGTGTTGGTTTGTTACTTAACTTCTTTGTCTGGGGAAAATATTCTACTACAGCAGTAAGAAATTTATCTATAATTTTTATATATTTTTTATTACCGTAGTAGATGGTAGCCAACAGTTCAAATAGTTTAAAGCAGTGGATCTAAACATTTTATACTCATTTGAACCATTTAAAAGTAAATTTCTATGAAGATGCACCACGCATCCTCATGCCGCAAAAGCAATCATTTTTTTATTGTTTTTTTTAAACTTACATTTTTTTTATCATTAATAGAAGAAGGAAAACTCAATGCATTGCATAAGTTATATGTATTTTATTTGTTTATTTATATAAGGACCTTACATTCCCATGCATTTAATTTTAAAAAAAACAACATTCTATGCATTTGTGTAAATTCTCTCAAATAATTCAAGGTTCCAACTACAGTTATGTTTGCCTTGTTGTTGATGTGGTTTGTTATATCCTTACCCCTTGTCTTCATAGGGTTCTACTTGGGCTTTACAGTACAGGCAAGTCCTAGTTAATTTAATTGGACATTATCTAAATTAAAAAATTACTGTTAATGTTTATAGTAATAAATGATCTATCATAAATGGCGACAATACATCAACTTCTCATCCACTACAGTTACTTGACAATACATCAACTTCTCATCCACTACAGTTACTTGACAATACATCAACTTCACATCCACTACAGTTACTTATGTACAATATGTAGATGTACACTTCAAGATACCCAATTAGCTGGGGACGTGGTGGTCGAGTGGCAGCGCACTGGACTGTCGTACCGATGGTCACGGGTTCGAATCCGTGTGAAGGCAAGGGTTTGTTCCCGGGGCCTAGGGCGTCCCTGAGTCCCCCCGCTCCGAATGGGTACCTAACTACATGTAGTTAGGCGGCTGGGTAATGCGTGGAACCCACAAAGCCGTGGCCTGTGAATGCTGCATCACTTGCCAACAGATCATCTGTCATGGTCTGTGGACGCAACTATCTTCTGCATAGAAGGAGCGTCTGTATAGATAAGATAAGATAGCTCAAACTTCTATGAACTTTATTGTAAAGACCACTGTCACTCAGCATTACATATACACTTACATAGAGAGTTGTTATTTCTGATTCTTTTATCATCTAGATTTAAATAGAAATATAAGTATACTAAAAAGGTTTATTATAAATTACATTCTTACAATTTGATAAATGTTTCTTCATAAATTTCTAGGCATATGAGCATCAGGTGAGAAGCAACCAGATTCCAATAAAAATTCCAAAACAACCCTGGTATATAAATCCAATATTAATGTAAGTCTTAATATTCATTGTTTGTATTATTCAGAAAAGGATAATCTCAAAATGAATGACAACACATTCTATTAAACTGTTTTTAAAACATTTAAACTTTTATTGTTAGGTTCTAACTAAAATGACTGGTTTTACATTTATTCAGCATTTATGTTACCTTTCAATGTCAATGTAGGATTTTATCTTTAGATTAAAAATTACAAGTTTTGAATTTTGCCTACTTTCGTTTAAGGTCTGGTTTTAATTCTACAACTAGAAATAGTTACATTATTTCCTCTACACTTTTCTCTATATTTTATCTGTAGGACACTAGCAGCTGGAGTTTTACCTTTTGGTGCTATGTTTATAGAGCTGTATTTTATTCTCTCTGTAAGTAATATTTTTGCTTATGGAAATTTTAAAAATCATAGTTTGGATGAATTATTTTGTGTATTTCATACCTTGAAACATCAGTTTAAAATTAAAAATGAATAATTTTGAGCTAATCTGATCAGCAAAAATATAAGCAAATTAATCATTTGGATTCAATGTTGTCGTAATGTTAAAATTTCTCTTCTAATCACTACATTGCTGTGAAAAAAAATTACGTGATGTTTAATTAATTACCTTGATGCATTGCTATATTAAATATGTTAAACAGTATATATTTGTGTACATGTGTGTGTGTGTGTGTGTTTAAAAACATAAATGACAGATGATCTGTTGGCAAGTGATGCAGCATTCACATGCCACGGCTTTGTGGGTTCCACGCATTACCCAGCCGCCTAACTTAGTAGTTGGGTACCCATTCGGAGCGGGGTGACTCAGGGACGCCCTAGGCCCCGGGAACAAACACACGGCCTTCACACGGATTCGAACCCGTGACCATCGATCTATAGGTCTTATGGGAAAATAATTACTACTCCTTTTTTGGCTTCCTTTTTATGACTTTCATCATTGTGATAGTGATGGTGTCTCAGATAGCTGTTATCATGGTCTACTTCCAGTTGTGTCATTCAGTAAGTCCAATCATATTTATTTAACTTTTTTTAAATTAAAAGATATTTGAGCTGCTTTTTAAATAAATGAAATCTTTAATATCAATGTGACACAGCTGTTTAAAAAAAAATAATTTAATGTTGTGTATATTTTTAAAATTTCTATATTCCAATTATAGCCTAATAAAATTACTTTTATCAATAGGCCATAAAGTAAAAGTTAAGTGAATAAAACCTACTTTCATCCTTTAGTAAAATTATAACAAAGAAATTGTTACTCCTCCTTTCTTGTACTGACAGGATTATCATTGGTGGTGGCGAAGTTTTATAGCGTCTGGTGGATCAGCTGTTTATGTATTTGGTTACTCTGTTTATTTTTTCATTGTCATGTAAGTTATCAATAATTTTAATCAACAATCATTTAAGCCTAAAGTAAAGAATACTTTAATGTTTGTTGATTTTCCTTTCAACCTAATTTACTTGCTTTGGCTGGGATTTCATAAATTGTGATGCTCTACAGTCTTAATACCTGACCTTTTTTTTTATCCCCCTTCTAAGTGTCTAACTGTAACCGTAATTGAATTATTCTTATTATTATTGTACTGTCTTCTTATGTTCTTTGTTACTTTAGATATAAATGTTAGTTTCAAATAGTTATAAATTAATATTTAATTTTTGTTTCACAATTTTTTCTTCAAAAGTGGCATAAATTGCTTTCTGGTTTCAGTTGGACATTACAGAGTTTATTCCAACACTGCTGTACTTTGGCTACACTTCTTTGATTGTGTTTACAGTTTGGGTCTGCACTGGAACTGTGGGATTCTTTACTGCTTACTGGTTCATTAGAAAGATTTATCCATCCACGAGTGTGTTGGAGAAGAGTAATGTAAAAACTTGATTACATAATTAAATGTCTTACTTCTAATATCAAATGATTTATTAAAATATTAAAACATTTAAATTAAATATAAAATTGAGATTGTATTTGGAATGGCACACACGTAACTTGGCAGTTGAAATTTTCCATATCACCAGTAGCAGAGTTTATGAATGTGGTGAAAGCCACAAATAGCTTTTTTAGGCTTAAACTTAAAATTACTTTTTACTTAAACTTAAGTTCCCTTTACAGATCATAGCATAAGGGACAAGCGAAGAATTTTTGAAAGTTTCTTTAACGAAAGCATACGAGGGGATTGTGTTGCTAGCGAGTATCCTTATCATTCAACTATTTCAACTGTTGTTAAAATAAATCATCTAAATCTTATAGAGAAAAGTTAAATATTGTAGTTTTCCTAAGATATTAGTTTAGTATTTAGTATCAGAGTTAACACCATAATGAATCAAAAGTTAACCTACTATGAATATTTATTGTGAATCTCATCATCGGAACATTACCAATTTTGCTCAGTCAGGCCATCCATAAAGTACGTCATGCCTATTTTTGACCATTTTACCCCCCCCCAAATAACAAATCTCGGAATGCAAAAAGTACGTCACACTTTCGCACAAAAATTATTTTTTTTATAAACAAATAATTAAAATTTTAGTGACGTCACACATGGCCTAGCACACTTTCTTACAGCCACTCCCACCCTGGAGCGTAACATACTTTATAGACAGCCCCTTTTGAGCAATTCTGATGGAGTTGTTTTTTTTTCTTCTTGTTATTTATATTATAAAAGTTATTAAAATGGTCTCCCACTCATCGACCCTGAAATTTTTACATCTTTGAAATGTCAATGTTAACAAATTGTGATTTTATAAATTTAGATACAGAAATGGTGCAATGGTTATTTAAAAATTTTAATATAATTTATTAAAATTAACAAAGGTTATCAAGTGCACATGTAACTATTTCCATTTCCATCATGTGTCATTGTCCCTGAAATATAATTTTTAAATTTACTTACATTTATATTAAATCTTTAAAATGCTCCAACCTTATCTGTTAAATATGTAAAATTAACAAACAAATGTGATGTTAGACATGGCCCAATTTATCCGTCTACATTGTGGCAGTTCCACTCAAGGAAACCCATATCCAGTTATAGTTATACTTACATGTATATACTATTAACTATTAATAACTATACTCAACAAGTTCTGATCATCATAATTTGAAAAAAATATGAATAACTATTGTAACACTTAGTTGAGATTCTATAAAAGTAAGTTTATATTATGGTTACAGAAATGCATTAAGCCAAAGCACTATTTAAATAATGATTAGAAACAAAGGGTGTGACTACACATAGTCATAGTGAAAACTTACAATGCTAAGTATTTTTGCACATATTGACATGTTCTTACTCTTACCACATAGTCAGCATGTTTGTTCGTCAAAATATTTATATATACAATTTACACACAGCTTTACATTATATAATGCAAAAGAATTTTTTTTTACCCAAATTTACTGAAAGTGTAAAGTAAATTAACAAGCAAATATTTTTGTTTTTCAAACCTCCATGATTCAACTTCAACCGATTGTTACATTCGTCCTTAACTTGTTTTGGGAATTTGCACAGATAGTGTATGGAGTTGGAGTATAGTATAATACTTAAAATCATCCCTATTTCAAATTTCGTCACAATTTAATATTAATAATAATATTGAAACATGTTAGAATAGAACTGGATCCCAATGGAAATTAATCAGTGATGATTTTTTATTTTTAAAAATGTGTATTCAATTTTTGACAGTTGTCTTTATTTTTTGTCTCTTTTTGGGCCAATAACAATTGTTAAAATTTAGGGCTGCAGAAATTAACGATTAATTTCTCGATTAATCGTTTAAAATTTTTATCGATGAAAATTATTTTAATCGATAAAAATTCGATTAAAATTAAAGAAAATATTTATAATATCCATGAAAATCAAAATTGTAACTTGTGCTATGTATGAGAATATAAAACAAGCAACAGGCCCTCTGACCTCCAAGACGGCACCCTTAATGTCAAAAGCAGGGGAAATTATCGGGACAAGCAACTCAAACGGTGGATCGAGCCCTACCTGGAATTGTACGCAACTATAAACCATGTCTCAACTGCTGCCCTGGACGATATCCCAGACCTGCCGGTCATGGAAGAGCTCGATAGCCTACCCACAATGGTCGAGCTAAGTAGAGCCATAGATTGCCTAGCCTGCGGGAAAGCCCCTGGTAATGATGGAATTCCACAAGAAGTTCTCAAATGTGAAAAAGAAATACTTTTACAGCCTTTGCATGACCTGCTCACTCTGTGCTGGGATCAGGGGCAGATACCACAGGAGTTAAAAGATGCCAACATCGTTACACTGTATAAAAATAAAGGAGACAAGAGTGACTGCAACAACTATCGTGGAATCTCTCTCCTCAGTATAGTTGGAAAGGCCTTCGCCCGAGTTGCATTGACACGCCTGCAGACCCTAGCATCGCGTGTACTCCCAGAATCGCAGTGCGGCTTTCGAGCCGGAAGATCAACCATAGACATGATCTTCTCTCTGCGCCAGCTGCAGGAGAAATGCAGGGAGCAACATATGCCTCGATACATCGCGTTCGTCGACCTAACTAAAGCTTTTGATCTTGTCAGCAGAAGCGGCCTTTTCCAGATCTTAGTAAAAATAGGCTGTCCTACACATCTGCTTAACATCATCAAGCAATTCCACGAAAACATGCAGGGCACAGTGTGCTATAACGGTGCCACCTCTGGGGCTTTCCCAAGAAGTAGTTGAGTAAAGCAAGGCTGCGTGTTGGCACCTACTCTATTCGCAATATTCTTTTCCATCTTACTCCAGTATGCCTTCAAGAACAACAGCGAGGGGATATACATACACACCAGAGCTGACGGGAGATTATTCAATATTGCCCGACTTAAAGCCAAGACCAAAATAAGGAAGATTTTGCTGCGCGAGCTCTTATTTGCAGACGATGCCGCCTTAATATCCCACACAGCAGACGGCCTGCAGAACCTTGTATCCAGCTTCTCCGCTGCCTGCAAAGAGTTTGGCCTGACCATAAGTATAAACAACATTATGGCACAGGATGCTGCCTCTCTCCCGACTATCACCATTGACGACTGCAACCTGGATACTGTTGACAGTTTTACTTATCTGGGATCAAACATCTCGAGCACCCTCTCACTGGAAGATGAGATAAGTAGTAGGATAGGGAAGGCAGCAACTGTTATGGCTAGACTGTACAAAAGAGTCTGGTCCAATGCCAAACTCACAGCAAGGACTAAGCTGCAGGTATACCAGGCCTGCGTACTGAGCACACTCATCTATGGATGCTAGTCTTGGACCACCTATACCAGGCATGAAAGAAGGCTCAATAGCTTCCACCTCAGATGCCTGCGCCGCATCCTAGACATCAAATGGCAAGAGAAAGTCCCCAACACAGAGGTCCTGGCTCAAGCAAGCATGAGTAGTATTGCAGCAATATTAAGCCAAAGACGCCTCCGTTGGCTTGGACACGTCAAGAGGATGCAAAGTGGTCGCATACCCAAGGATGTGCTTTACAGCGAGCTGGTGACAGGGAAAAGGTCGGTTGGTCGGCCATGTCTCAGATACGTGGACATATGCAAGAGAGACATGAAAGTAGCCAACATTGATATACAAAACTGGGAAAACCTGGCAGAGGATAGGTCCATGTGGTGGGTTATAGTGAAAGAAGGATCACTAAGAGCAGAGGAGCAAACTAGGGCAGAAGCAGTCGGGAAAAGAGCGAGGAGAAAGGCCAGGCAACACTGCCCCACTGCTTTCGTGTGTGTGTCATGCAGAAGAGACTGCCACTCAAGGATTGGTCTCATCAGCCACACCAAGAGCTGCAAATAATAAAGATAAATCTATCGTCTTTCGTAGACGGACAGATGCCATACAAATTTACAAACTTGTGTATAGCAACGGTAGCGTCGAAGTGACGTCACTTCGCCCGGAAATGAGTCGCCGCCATCTTAGCCACGTAAATACGATCCAGCCTAAATAATTAATTATTAATAATAATTTATATATTTTTTTACGTACAAAGTTCTCCCGCGTAATATTATAATTTATTTAATTAATTTATGTGGACCAGCAGACGTCAACTAAACAATGGCTGACAGCATCAGCGCAGTTAAATTTAATTTATATGGAAAGTTGAGCAAAAATTTTGTTTTTAAGCTAACTGCGGATGGCAAAGTCGAAGATGGTGAAAAAGTTTACTGTGTTCACTGCCATAAACAATTCTCTTTTAAAGTTTAAAGGATCAAATACATCGCTGACGTACCACCTTCAGTCAGCACAAACATCTGATCAAATTCAACACATTGTCATAATATTCAGTTCTGTTATTTTCAATGTCTATGAATTACCTGTTTTTTTTTACTTCCCTTGAAATTTTCAGTTTAATGATGTCATAAATTTCTATTTTTGGCTTTAATCGAAATTATCGATTAATTAATCGATAATTTATCAAAAGTTAACTATTAAATTTAAATTAATCGATAACAGCCCTATTAAAATTATATATTCACTAGCAGACCCGTCCTGCGTTGCTAAGATCTCAGTAAAAATTAAATTTATAAAGAAGCAGAGTGGTAGCCTATGTTTAGAAACAATTATGCCAGAAACCTTCGCGGAAGTGTGTAAAAAAAAAGTCCAACTTTCATAGGAAAAGGATAAATAAATTAATAATTAAAAAAGCTTACAAAAGAAGAAACGATATTAAGGGCCCCGGCCCCTAAATGAGTGATAATTTAATTTTTTATTGCCATTGTACTCAAGCTATATTATATATTTCTCAACATCGCGTGAAATTGAATAGGGAAGATCTTTAAAAAGTGTATAGGAAAAATATCTTAAACAAATAGGAAAAAAAGACATTTGGGGCCCCCGACCCGAAGAAATTTACATTAGAAGTTCAGTGCCCTTAAGTATTTTAATATGGGCTATGAAGTTTTTGTATACAAAGTTTGGTTAAGATCCATTCATTTACTGAGTAGCTAACACATAAACTAATTTTAATATAGCTCATATAAGTTATAAGCAAAAAACGACATGAAGGGCCCCAGACCTATTTAGGGCAAGATATAAAGTTGAAAAAACTGTAGTTTAATATGGATAATAATGGAAGTATAAGGGATTATGACATTATGGGCCCCCGACGCCCTATGAGTGTTATATTGAGAAAAAAAGTTGCCAGTTACCATCCCGGGAGCGTACTCAACGTATCAAAACGTTTCATGACGATCGGATGAATGGTTATTCAAGCTGTATGGACAAGCACACACACTTTCATTTTTATATATGTATAGTATAGATAATGTATGCCATGCTGTTTAAAATACCTTAGACTTTGTTTTATGAATGGTTTTGCATGTGCATTTTTATTAAATTAAGGAGCAATTTTTATAAATGTTTACTTTATAATTAATGTATAATTTAAACTACATACTAATACTACATGTATTTATATTATTACTATACCAATAAAAATGAATAATAAAATGACAAGCCATTACCAATTTTTATTGTTTTGGTTGATGGTGTTCTTATTTATTATTAGGTGCTTTTTTGTAGCGCTTTTAAATTATAAATATTCCTTGAAAAATCCCAAGAAAATTTAGCGTAACCTAATCTATATATATAAAAATCAAAGTATGTATGTATGTAAATGGATGTACTTTATAGCTGACTAAACCATTCATCCGATCGCCATGAAACTTTTGGAGACTTTTGAGTACGCTCCTGGGGTGATAATAGGCAATTTTATTTTGCAAAATTTAACACTCATGGGACGCCGGGGGCCACTAATAGGATTTTTTTCGTATATGAGCTATATCAAAATCAGTTTAAGTGTTAGCTATTAGGTATCTTAACCAAACTTTGTATATAACTTATAACATCTTGGTAGCCAATATTGAAATACTATAGTAGTATAGGGCATTAATTTCCTAATGTCCATTTCTTCGAGGCCCAAAATGTCTTTTTTCATAAACGGTTAAGATTTTTATTCCCCATTCAATTATTAACTATCTTGAGAAATATAGATAAATATATCCATTATGAAATTGATAGAAATAAACAGGTGTTTTGAACTTGACATTTTGCACTAAATGGGCCCTGGGGCCCTTAATGTCATTTTTTTCTTATATGAGCTATATAAAAATTAGATTATGCGTTATCTACTGAATAAATGAATGGATCTTAACCAAACTTTGTATATAAAAACTTGGTAACCCATATTAAAAAAAGGGCACTGCACTTCTAATTCTAATGTCCAATTGTTCAGGGCCAGGGGTCCCAAATGTTCTTATATGTTTGAGATGTCATGTGCCATTCTATTTTTAACGATCTTGAGAAATATATCCATGATGAAACTGAATTTAAATGAACAGCATTTTGAAATTTACATCTTACATCAAATGGGCCAGGGGCCCCAAATTTCTTTTTTTTTGTATACTCCAAGATATTATTTTCCACTCAGTCTTTAACGACCTTGAGAAACATATCCATGATGAGACTGAATTTAAAGGAACAGGTTTTCAAAATATACATCTTGAACCGAATGGGCCCGAGGGCCCCTTAATGTATTTTTTCCTTATATTAGCTATAAAAAAATTAGTTTAAGTGTTAGATAATGAGAAAATAACTGGTTTATTTCACCAAACTCGGTATATAAAAACTTAAGAGCCTATATTAAATTACTATAGGGCACTGAAATCCTAATGTCCATTTCCTCTGGGCCCTAAATGTGTTTTTAAGTTTAAGTAAACTTTTAATATTGTATTCCCCATTCAATTTTACACTTACACGATATCGAGAAATATAGATAAATATATTTGTTATGAAATTGATTGAAATGAACAGATTTTCGAACTTCACATGTTAAACTGACGGGGCCCGGTGACCCTTAAAGTAATTCCTTTTTTAT